>OMLJ01113513.1:0-18460 GCA_900302595.1 Gadiculus argenteus
AGATGCAGCCTGATGATGGTCTGGGAAGAACAAGACAATGAAGTACAAAGAAGTACATACAAGCTATTATGTCACATCTCATACCCAACAAGCTCAACGACAGAGCCCCATCACTGTACATCACAGATAGGTCTTTATCCTTACCTAATCATCTAATCACTAAATACGAGATTACTATTGATTCAGATGTGTGGGTATTTTGTATCTAATGGGCCTTAGCACAGAGGTATGTTAGTAGGGGTGAGCACAGGTGTATTATGACGTTAACTTTGGGCAACGGCATACCTACAAATAATTAACTGAATGAGCTTCACCTATTATCCTCCCTACTTTAATGCCTCTGTTTTTGTATTTTGTGTTATTCAGTATTTTTAAGCAGCTCATACGGCTAACTCTTAGGTTTCCTTCATACAGTCATGGCATTGACATGTTCTGCTTTGTCATTGTCCTTTGTCCTGTTTGAATGAAATGTAGAACACAATATTGCACATGTACACACAATGGTACTTGGTGAACAAACTGTCCACTTTTTTTCTCTGGGAAATACAAACTTATTAAAGCTATAAACAAAAACCATAAACATAAAAATTAATTTGAGCTGTTGGCAAGAGTGGAATAAAAAAAAGATGCCACCTCAAGTTTCTCCCTGCTACACCGGCTAATTAGATTAGCTGACAATATGTTAGGTTGTAATGTGTTGCCTTACCACATCGTCCACCCATCCTCCACATTCTCCACCTCTAATGGTGCGTTTTATTTACCTCGGATCTCGGATCTCGGATCTCGGCTGTGACGTCACTGTTGCTCGGTCTCCGGTGAGTTCAACAGAGAAAGGGTTCCGAGATCCGAGGAAAAGGGGCGTGTTCCAGCGTGTTGCTAGGCAATTTCCTCGGACGTCCGAGATCCGAGGTAAATAAAACGCACCATAAGACATCCTCTCTGTTCTGCTGCTACGCAACAAGAGTATGACCGGTCCAATATGGCGGCCGCCTTTCCTGCGCTCAGCAAACCAATGTTGTTTGTTACACCTATATATCAATCAATCAACCAACCAACCAATCAATCAATCAATCAATCCATCCATTTATTATTAAAAGCGAACCATCGAAATGGTCTCGGAACACTTCTGGATAATAACATCAATACAAATTGAAATCTGATGGGGGGGGGAGGAGAGCAGGTTCCAAAGCTCTACTGCTTTGCTTGTTTGGGGACGGCCTTGAACTCTGCGGGGAGCTCGTCCTCGGAGTAGAGGCGGTCAGAGAAATACACCCTCTTGATGCAACAGTTGGCGTGGATCTGTACGCGAAGCGTCTCCACGTAGTTGGTCTCGTAGGCTTGGCGGGTGAAGTCGGCCAGGTTGATCTTGACCATGTTCCAGCCCTCGCCGAGCCTCATGGGCATGGTGCAGATGAAAGGCTTCAACCGCGTCGTGCTCTGGTAGGTACTGAAACGGAAACGCCGCCGCACGTTGTGATCGTCCAACACCTGTAACGTGCGTTGGTGCAGGTCAAGGTTATTAATAGCTCCGGATAGCGTAAAGGCACGGGTAAGCAACAGGTAGGAGTAACCTCCGGTACTTTTATTATATACCTGGGACCATATTCTCAACGGCACCATTACAATAATCCAGTATACACGTAGTAGAACGGAGGAGCACGTTATCTTAGCATAACAATTAAAGAGGGAGGCGCCACCTAGTGACGCTACATGTTATAAACCTGACTGTTCCACACCTGAACTTCAAAGGTGAAATATTTCTTCAGGTTCTTGACGATCAGGACCAGGAAGGTAAGCTTGATGCCCAGTGTTTTCTTCGGGTCAGCAGGGCATGCGATGTAGATGGTGCTCACGTTGGACCCCTCCACCTCCAGCACTGAGGAGTGGAGGTCGTTATCTGTGATTCTCTTGATGTGGCCATTCCGCACCTTCTTGCCCCATATCTGAAGCGGCTTGCTGCCAAGGCTATATAAAATGGACAAGAATCCGCTTTGAAAGGTGTTCTTAAACATACTTGTGGAGCTGCTGAAGCTGTGTGAAAAGTGTTTGGGTTGTCCCGGCAGTTGCTATGGTTACGCAATACATAATACATATACTATAAGCAAACTAAGCAATTTAGGCTCTGAACATTAAAACATGCAATAATCATTGTTACCACAGTAACACTGTACACAGGACGCTTTCAACAGAGCTCTATGCGTTTATAATCCTATTTATTCGTTATTCGTTTTAACTCATTTTTAGCTTTCCAAATTCTGCTAGCCAGGCTAACAACAAAGCAACACGTGTCATGATGACCATGTCTTCTTCAACCGGGGAGCAATACAATATACCTTCAACATCCATGGACACTAACAGAGCTGTACAGAGAATCAGCTTTCTGGAAAATCAACTCCAGATGATGAGAATTGAAATGCATACACTCACCGAACAGCTGCGGCTTAAAGACTCTCTCTTGAATCAGGCCCTAGACGTGTCTGCGGCGCAATCAACAGCGCTGGCTCAGTACAACATGATAAAATAATTTTAAGGGAGATTTTAATCTGCATGTAAACGACTGCTCCGATCACAGAGCTACTGAATTCATGGATCTTGTGACCAGTCTAGATTTTACCCAACATGTAAACGAAGCTACCCACAACCAAGGAAATACTCTAGACCTTATTTTCACCAGAGAGATTACCACTCATTTATTGTGCCAAGTCTTTAATGACTGAGTGTTTACCAGATATTCTAGCCACATCCTTCGCAAGCACTGTCTCCCTGGATAATCTTACAGATAATTTAAATGATACCCTGATGAAGGTGCTTAATTCTGTTGCCCCCCCTAAAAACACGAAAACGTACCCGCAAAAGGTCTGCACCTTGGTTCTCTGATAGCACTTGTGCGCTAAAAAAGATTTGTAGAAAGCTTGAGCGCAAATGGCGAATGACAAAACAGGAGTCTGATCGGTCGGTTTGGCTGTGAGCTATAAAAGTTACAAACATGCTCTTTCAGCTGACAGAATAATTTTCAGATGTAATAAATACTAATAGAAACAATCCAAGGTTCTTATTTGAAACCTTTAGCAAACTCACTAAAAATCCAAATCCAAGTGCTTCAACTGTGCGGCGCTGTGCGGTGCAGCCGGTGTGTGGCCGGCTTTACGCGACTGTGTTCCGATCGCCGACGGGGGGAGGAAGAGACGTGATCCAGAGGTTCACGCGACCGCGTTCCTATTGCCGACGGGGGGGGGAGAGACGCATGCTCCAGAGGTTCGCGCAACTGCATTGCGATCGTTTTCTATCAATTTGTGGCGCTCGGTTTTAATCTGTGGCACACAGATGCAGCGCCACACAATGGGCTATGTGTGGGAAACACTGGGGTGGAAGGAAAGTCTGGAATAATGTGTGTGTGTGTGTGTGTGTGATTACCCAATGCAATCCTTACCCTGCATTTTATCAACAGTGGATCAGATCTACCACTTGGCATCTCCAGCCTCTCCGCCAAACTACATGTACAACCCCATCAAGACCTTGAAGACCAATACCATAGGCACTCTCAACATGCTTGGTAAGTCCTTTCCCGGCCCGTAGGCAGACGCCATCCTGCAGTGCACCCAGCAATCAATGTGGCTGCACACATTTATGTTCAGTCCGTTGTCTATTATCTGAAGTCAATAGATACTCAATCAATAGACAACTGTGTTTTTTCAACGGAATTTATTGAAAGTGCAGTCATGTCAGCTTTGTGGCTTAAAGGCAGCAGCCTTATAAACCTTTATTTATTTAGTAGTGGTGCTTTTCCTGGCAACCACAATTAAAATATATCCTAAAGCACAGCTGTTTAGACATGCTGTTTGCCCTTGAGATTGCACAAATCGCCAGTACAGAAAAGCTTTTACCATGAGCTGTTGACGCTGTATGCATTTTCTTTGTGCAATTGACGCATGTTTGGCTGATATTAAAAGGACTGCAGTGTTTCCTTTTCAGGGACGTCTATGTGCTATGAACTGAATAACTTGTTTACAACCCGCACACACCCGTCATCACTCATCACATCATGCTTAAATTAAATGTGATGTTTCCTTGGCATTTACACGGCAACATACTAGGTTGGTATATGTATGGTGAAGGGGGGGGCGGGCCGGGCGCACTACTCTCAGCAGTGGCCGTGGACAATGTGTCATCCTATGGTTGTCATGGGAACGTGAGCAATTCCTAGCCAGGCAAGATATCGAAATCCTGCAATTACCTTGAATGGGAGCGCCAGGAATGACAGTGATGACTTTTGTTGCGGAGGGTCTTCATGCACCCATGTCAGTGTTGCTGGCCAGCATGATGACCGCCTGTTCAGTCACGTTAGAGCTGATTGCTTCATTGAAAGACCCATGTTTTTCTGGTCCATTTACACGCAGTACATTTACATGTAGGCATCAGCGCTTTTATGGCGCAATTCGGCTATAGTATTTATTGTATCAGAAAATGTGTCCTGGGCTGATTTAATAGTCCTGATTGACCTCTGTGTCCCTTTTTGATTTGAGGAGGATTATGTGTTGCTGAGTGTTGCATTATACATTTTTTAGCACCACTTTTATGTGCTTTTTTTACACATAAAAGCCTACTTCAGCTTACTTTTAGCTGAATGAGCCAATAAACTTCTGAGACAAAGTCCTGTTCTCCATGATCTTTTACCCTTTGAGGATTCCTCAGTGTTTAACATCATCCTTATCATAAACTTCAAGGGTAATTTACTGAGGAAGTACAACTTCGGCATTTCATTTTTTGGTGATATGCTTAAAATAAAGAGAGCAGACGATCAGGCTACACAATTAACACATGCCACCAGCAAAATGGCATAGATTTGAACATTTGTAGGTAGAATTTTACATTTAGAAAAATGTAAAGTACATTTATTAAATTCTTACGAGAGGCAATGTTTGATTGTTCTTGTATAACCGATATCATGAATGGAATTCTAGATTATTCTGGTTATATTGTTGTCCAGAGTTCAATAATATCCCCAACATTACTGTGGGCCCCACACATATCAGAAATTTTATTGTTTATCGGATATGGAAAATTACATTTCCACCAGTCACAATTATTTTTCTCCATGAGCACTTTCTATAGTAGATCTTTTTCATTATAATGGAAATACTTATGTCTATATAATTGAATTATAGATACAGCTATCTATGTTTTATCCAAAATAGACCAAATAACAATGTTAAAAGATGAACACAAATTGGCATGGAAGCTTTTAGCAGAGGAGAAGATGTTTTTGCTTTACTTCAAACCGGTTTCAGCAAGAGCGACAAGCACAAAAGCCTCTCTTAGTTGAATCTGATTGGCTGGAGCTGTTTGACCAACATAGGCCCCACCCATGCACGGGAATCAGTTGCTACCCATCCAAGGCCAGACCTGCAAAAGACAAAGTTGCACATCAGGAGTTTCTCACCATGCCAACTTGAAAGCGTGCCATTGCACTCCGTGCCTAGGTCTAAACCATGGGGTTTGTTCAGCTCTGTGTGTGCAGACTCCCTGCACACACAGCTCCCTGACGCCTCTCCCTACTGTCTCCTTCAGGGCTGGCAAAGCGCGTGGGAGCGAGGCTGCTGCTGGCGTCCACGTCCGAGGTGTATGGAGGTAACGCACGCATGCACACACACCCCACTACCTCTGACTGTTCTATCACAGTTAACATATCAAAGAGCATAAAAGTGCTGATTGTGGTGCTGAATATAGCAGATGAGGCATATCTAATCCTGTTCTATATAAATACTAATGACTTAATGAACACCAAGCTGGGGACTCCAGCACTAAATCACGACCCCTTCATCCACCTAATTTTCCTGAGGTCTGCATGCGAAATATAGGGCCATCACAATTAGCATGCAATCATTGATCGTTCATTACAATATACTGCTTCAATGGCTGTATTTAATGTATGTTACAGATCTTTGAAGTGAAATAATAATATAATATAACTGCGAACAGCAATGAGGGGGTCAAGCAGAATAGGCCTCCATAAACTAATATTGGTGGATAGACATAATTGGCAAGGTGGCGTCATGATGATGCTCGGTAATTTCACTTACAATGAAAACTATTGGCAAATGGTCATCACAATGAAAATACATGGAAGTTGCTTTCTAAGGGCTGGAATAGATTTGCATACGCTTACGGATCAGGGCCACCATACATATTCTGCAATCGTTCGGTGTGTTGATCGTGCACGTCGTCGCAAGGTAACATGACGCGTCCGCAAGCTGAATAGACCAGAATAGCCACAGCAACAAGATAGAGCTACATCAGACACTCGCTGTGGTTTTAATGCCCCCCTAGAGATCAAAGTTCACCAAATTATTTGGGCATCATCAGGATAGGGTCATAAGACTATGGGCCAAGTTTGGTTTGGATACTTGAAAGCCTTGCAGAGATATGAGCTCACTTGCTGTTTGACGTCCCCTTGAGATCAAAGGTCACCAAATGGTTTGGGTGTCCCCAGAATGATGTCATCAGTCAATAGGTGCGTACCCTCTAGGACTTTTTAGTCCCGGTACTTTTTTTTTTTGCTCCGCCCACACGGTAACTCCCAGTCGTCTCGAACGCACCACAGGGAAGTCCGAGAGGCTTATCAACGGAGCGTCGAAGAGCTACGAGCAGCTCAGAAAAGTACCACCTCTGCTGGAGGACATTCTGAGCCGCTCGAAAGAGTCTTGAGGGGCGGATCCTCTCTCCAAACCACATCCACAAAGGTTCCTAGCGGGAAAAGCTTCATGTTTACGGGCTTTGCTGTCAAGTTTGATTGGCTGTCATGGCCAAACGGTTTTGAATTTGAAAAAGCTGTTTGACACATTTGTTCAGGTTGGTCTGAAGATCATATACTGTATGTTAAGTTGCTGGTTAAGGTGCACAGAGGATAATGTGAAGTGCCGGGCATCTATGGTTATGGTCTGGCAGACTACGGCGATGACTTTTGTGATTTAAGTTGGCATAGGTGACCTCGTGTGGCAAAATGTTCCCAATCGTTCTGAGCCAGCACCGCCACCACTTTGAATTAACTCGTGTGAGATCCTCTTTGCCTGGAATCGAAACAATCTAGGCTAAACCTGTGCTCCATGCTCCGTGTGTCCTTCAGACCCGGAGGTCCATCCCCAGAACGAGGAGTACTGGGGGCACGTCAACCCCATCGGCCCCCGGGCGTGCTACGACGAGGGCAAGCGGGTGGCGGAGACCATGTGCTACGCCTACATGAAACAGGTACGCCCGCGGCCTCATCCAGCTCCCAATCCAACCCAGAGAATAGATTAACGGCGATATATTTTTTATCCCCCGATAAGAGTCTCACGTTAACGCCGATAACGGCCCACCACTACTCACTATACATTTCTATTGGTTTCTATGGACAGTATGATGTTTTCCAAATATTTGAATAAATCTACCTACCCCTTTATATGCTGATTATCATTGTCAGAGGAAGCAAAATAGGCCTAGAGTATCATCTATCATCTATCATCTACCATTTTTCAGTTTAGACAGGGTGCACTTTTCAGCGTATGCTTCATTCTTCCTCATCCAAACATACCGTACTGCTGTTCTAAAGGCATGAACAGAACAGAATACTGAACCACAACCATATGAAATTAGTGACTATAGGCATGGCAGTTAATTCTGTGGAGCAACGGAACAAAACCAGAACAAAGTTATGTCTGGAGGATGAAGAATGAAATATTTTGAATCCTTGAAGAAAACCTCATACTGTCCATAGACACCAATAGGGATGTATAGTGAGTTATCTGGAGTTTATTGTCCATTAGAAATGGGCTTATGTTTCTCAGGAATGCTACCACAGCTGACGTCTGACTACCTATAACCTTAGCACTGGGTTTTACTTCACTTCCCACAGCATTTGGTGATATTTTGTGTTGAACTTGGGGAAACCAATTGTTGTTGCAGTTGTGTTGAGCAATTGAAAATATCCTGGTTTGGTTATTTCATCAAAAAATCTTCAAAAGTGTGTGAGTTTTGCTCAAAAACCAACACATGTTGGTTGGGGTGCCAATCATTTCGGTCTCAACTGCATATAAACAAGAATGTGGAAGAAATTATAGAACTTAAACTATCCTCAGTAAATAGTTTATAGAATCTATATATATGTATATGGTGTCAGTTGTGATGTACACAACAACACTAATATAAGTATTTGCATAATAATATAATATAACCACACTCGTTCAGAGTGTCCTACCTAGAAGAAATCTACGTTTCAGCAGTTTAAGTCCCATGTTTTATGTTTACCTAAGATACTAACAGTGGTTGGCAGAATATCTTCTTCACCGACACCAATATACTGACAAACAACACAAGGTGTTCCTCCCTTCCCCCTGTTACTATAAAGTCTGTGTTTCTTCCCCTTTGTGCTTTGAATACATATGGGGTGCTTCTTAAAGAGCCACTGTATCAGCTGGAATTCAAACACCGTCATTAAATGTGTTTCGAGGAAGGGGGGGGGGCGTGTTACGACCCAACGGCAACTTTGTGATCCTTTTTTTAGTACCGTCGTTGTGATGGAGCGTTATAATGAGTGACATGTATGATATGTGGCATACACCATGACATTATACAGAGAAGCAAAGCCTCACTTGGATATTAAAATGAAACACTGCTCAGACGGAGCTCGATAAATCCACACACACACACCGTAGCATCATACTGTTGGTGTCCTGGAACCCTCTCTGACACGATCATCAAAACCAACGGCTTTCCAGAACAAGCCCCATACATCCACAACCAACACACACACTGTGGAGTTATACTTGTTATTGTTTGAGAGCATAACCCTCTCAGCCAACCAGCGCCCAGGCAGAGCTCCACACACCCACAAGCACCTCGCCGCCCTTTGTTGTGACGTCAATTAATATTTTCAGTCACCTCTGTGTTTTGGGGAGACGGCAAGAGGCAAAAACATAGGATTTTACACTCTTTATCGTTAAAATACAGTTGTATCAAAGGAACAGTGATATAATGGCATAGATTAGCATGGTTACGATCCTATAAGAAATATTAGCAATTTCAAGTCTCCTCCTTGACTAGGATAGTCAAGTCAAATCAAATAAGCTACATTATGGTTTAGGCTTTCCTACCAATATTTTAGCATATCTGACAGGTACTGATTAAACTCATTGAAAACAATAATATACCAGAAATATTAGTTATTATTATTACTTACACCAATTAACTTTTAAGGTGGTCCTTTTACCTGCCAGAGTGGAAGAAACTAATGGCCAAGGATTTGTTTGAATAGTTAACTTCAACTATTTTTTGACCCTGCAATCTGCAACGCTTTTGTGATACCGGATATATAATATACCTCAGAAAATTAAAAAAAAGGTATTCTCAGCAAGTGTGTCTCCCTTTTGAGACATTGAAATTAATTCTGCTCATCATGTTTGGAATGAAGGAAAGGAAAATAATGTTGGTGAAAAACTATGCCAATGAATAGTGGTTGTGAGGATTAGACAGTGAAAAGCAATCAACACGTAGGTACATAGAGGATTCCTCATAGCCAATGAGTTGGTCACTACCTAACTTCACAACAGATGGCATTGACTGGTAATGGTCAGTTAGTGGTTATCACAACAAACAAGAATAATGGAGAATGATTAGAAACCAAAAAAGGGCCATCTGGGCGTAAATATATAAATAATTGGACACACATTTTAATTAGCGTTTCCCAGCACACCAGCACACACCCCTGCAAAGCCATGCACTTATTTTTCATTCACTGCATTTGTCAGAGGGATAACCAGAGGACCATTACGGTCCTCCGTCATGTTTTTCCAACTACAGCAAACACCTCTGGACCAATCGACAATTCACCTTCGCAAACCATAACAACAAAAATTAACAATGAAATGAGTGAACCGCGATAAACGCGATGGCGTCTCTCCTCACCTTCTATGTACAGAGGCTCCACCACATCGTGGTTGATCAGCTCAAAGTTCTCGTGGCCGATCCAGTGCTCCACGTTCCTCTTCCTGCCTGTGAAGAAGTTGTCCACCACGGTCACCTCATGGCCGTCCATCATCAGCTTGTCGGTGAGGTGGGAACCCACAAAGCCGGCGCCACCCGTGATCTGGGGGACGGGGGAAAAACGCGAACCATGAGTCACGGCCGTTGGCCTCAGCTGATTGAGCTGGGCATGAGTTTGGTTTATTTTGACGGAGAGGAAAACGGTACTGAATGAAGAAAAGGTCTGCAGTCAGTAGGTTCAGAGAGAACGATGTGCAACTTGTGACCCTCGGGAGCGCCACATGTAGTTTTGGGCCACATTTGAGGAGAAAGGTTTACCAGTGGTATGGAATTCAGATTGATCTTGCATTGACTTGAATGGTGGTGATTTTAAACCTTTACAGACACTTTTTCTCAATTCTTATTCTTCTGGACAGCAAGTTACAGCATGTCTCCCCACCGGAATAGCGCTGGACGCGTTTGTGTTTGCCATTAGGCAATTACATGCTTACACCTGTCTCCAGCCGCATCATTGGTTGATTCCCTGTCTTCGTTTTCGATGCCCCATTCACCCATATATAAGTTACACTGCTAAAATACTTGATGGTATTAATCTACAGTCTGATTTGTGACATTATATGGTCCCCAAGGAGCCACAGCAGAATGTTTTTAAATCCCATGTCATTCCTCTCGTAGCCCTCAGATTTGAATACTCCCTGGCTGAGATCCTTTTAAAAATTTGTTTTGTAAAAAATCAGAACATTCATAAATGTCAACCTTATTGCATCCTTCGATGACGGTGTTTATATAATTAGTGCATGTGCCGTTATTTGTCATTTACTGCTGTTAATTAGCATATGCTATTGTTTTACTTTGTCTTGTGTGTCTATTCTTTGTGTGTTAACTAATAAAAAATAATAGAGAACAAGGGCAAACCAGGAGAGACTACAAGTGCCCTAATGAATGAAGAGTGAGTAGAAGAAGAGGAGTCGTGTTTTCCACGTACCAAAATCCTCTTCCGGTCCTTTTCTGACAGGAATTTGACAGGAGGATATTTCTGGGTGAAACTGGAAAAGAAGAGGTATGCTGCTTTAACATCAGAAGAATAAACAATCCAAAGCTACTGACTGATAATGAAAGCCTAAATATTGTTGAAAGATTCTTTGTTGTTTCTAGGCTTAACATAAAAAAAGTGTAGCTTACTAATGCTGTCTATTATTAACTAAGAAAATCAACAGATCTACAAGTGAGCAGGCAAAGCCAACACAAAGCCAACCACAGCAGTCAACATGGTGACATGGCGACATGGTGCGTGCATTGGCACGCAGACAAAATGGGTTTTGCTACACATTTGCTTGGAATGCGACAATCTTATGGAATCAAGAAGCAAATACAAGTTCCCAATCCTTCAGGCAGCATACCAGACATGCTTCTGTTTGGTCAGCTGTCAAGAAAGACTCATTGGAAGCATTTACTTTGGGATCCAGTGATTTTGATTGATAAATAATAAAAGGGATCAATTTAAATCTTTACTAAAAAAACTTTGTTCAGTAAAGTCAAGAGGTTTTTAGATGATTATTGAATTACTTGGAAATAAAGAGTTTTTGGGAGCTTAGTACAGTGTCAAGTTGAATCATAAACACACCCACCTACTGCAGAATATGACACAACGTTGACGACTTTTATTAAATAGCAAGTCACAGAGGGGTTTACTTCATAGGGGGCGAGTTTATAGATAGTAGTTTATTAATACATGTGTGTGAGTAAAAAAAACATGAAACAATGGCGCACGCTTACCTAAGCTCAAGGTCATGGATCTTCTCTTTGAGGGGTGCTACAGCCTACAGGTGGGGAGGGTTTGACAGAACAAGGGCACAGCAAGTCAGAACAAATCAGGTGGCTCGTGCATCAACGCCATGTTGTGCCTCATTAAAAAGCCTCATACATTTTTATTTCAGACATGATCTGCACATTATGCAACTTTCATAAAAACGGAAAGGGAATACGGGAAACGGGAATATTTAAATAGTTTTTATGAAAGTTGCATAATGTGCAGATCATGTCTGAAATAAAAATGTCTAGGGTCTAACATTTGAAGGAAACAGCAGTTAGGTTGAAGAATCCCAACTGAATAACCCCCTCAAAACACACACCTTTCCAACAACTACGGTTGCATGTACTGGGCTGTAATAGGTGAGGTGCCAGTAGGCATTCCGTTATGGTAAAGAGACATAAAATGTTAATCGCATAAAAGGTAAATTCTTGACGCCTCTAGCCTGCAAATAAATCAGTTGAACCAATCCCAATCAGGTATCTTTGTCATAGTCCTTTGTCATAACGTGCTGTTCATTGGAACGGACTCTGTGCACCGCGCTCCATCCCCTTTCCCCTTCTCACACGGCTTCTGTGCACGGCACCGTCAACCTCCATCGCTCGATTCAACAATACTTTGACACTTTTTATGACTACTGGATCAGACCGCAGCAAAAGCCTTGGACTTTCCTATCGCCAACATGCCTGTGTACTCGGATGTCTCAGGCACGGAGACTTGGAAATGCACAGACTGCACCGAACTGCGACAGACAATGGCTTTATTGGAAATGAAGCTAGCAGCGTTAGAAAAATGCAAAGGACTCTTCAAGGATACAGTGCCGATGGGTGAGTTCGCTGAGCTAACCCAGACGAATACACAACAAGCTGATCAACGCTACACTGTATCCTTCACGAAGCTGGACAAGAGAGAGACAGTTCCAGCTGCCTCTCACTGGCACAGAGTCGGCGCTAAGCCCAAACAACATAACAAAGTGAATCAACAAGTTCACTCAACGCCAAGTGCTAAGCTACCCAAAACGAAAGTAGCATGTATCAGCTGGATTAGCCCGACACTGAAGTGAACTCTGCCGCTGAAGAACCGGTTCCTGCCACTTCAAGAGCCCACGAACGTGCCTGCCACCAGTGCACCCCTGAGCCTCCCCCACACATCTACTATCGATGATGACGTCCAGCCTCTTCTATGGCCACAACAACAGCTTGGCGAGGAACGGCCAACCCCCTCCTCTGCACTCCCCCATCGACGATGACCTCCAGCCTCATCTCTCCCATAGCCACCACAACGACAACTCCAGCTCCACTGTCTCCTCCATTTATTATTTTCCAGAAGAATTAAAAAACTAGGAAATGTTGGCATCAAACTCGCATCTGTGTCAATGATAGCATCCCCACGTCATGGCCACAGGCTGATTACACCCAAGCGGAGGGCGCCCCAGCCCCCCTCCCCCCCTCCGTACTGATAGTAGTCCTGAGTATTAATGAGACAAAAAAGGGGTCGGTCGTAGACACAGTATAAAGGAAGTTTTGCATAATCTGCTGAACCCAAGGTTGCCCATGTCAAAACATGGCAACTTTTGCATTCCTGCAGTAACCACTAAGAGTAAACAAAGGGAAACTTAAGACACACTGCTAAATCTCATACCTATTCCCTCCAAACCAAAATCACCCTTAAAGCAATCAATAACACCATCAGGATGGGTCTACTTAATGTTAGGTCTCTTAATAACAAATATTTTTTAGTTAATGATTTTATTACCACTTCTAAACTGGATTTTATGTTTTCAACTGAAACATGGCTAGAACAAAATAACTGTTTTGATAGACAGCTCCTCCCAACTATAACTTTTTTGATGTATGTAGATCGGGAAAAAGAGTAGGAGTTGCTGCTATATTTAAAAATCTATTTAATGGTAAACAGATGTTATTTGGTGATTTACCATCATTCGAATACCTTTGTTCTGTATTGAAATGCTCCCCCAGAATTCTATTAATTATTTACAGGCCACCCACATATTCTGCATTTTTTTTTCGATTAATTTACATAATTATTGTCTAGCATCTTCACAGACTTTGACTGTCTAGTTATAACTGGTGATTTCAATTTTCATACTGATGATTTGAATGACAAGTGCGCAAAAAAAGTTGACACATTTTAACTGTCTCAACATGTGAAAGAGGCTACTCATCGTAAGGGGCACACTTTAGACCTTGTCATCACAAAGGGCCTCAATGTTTCTTATCTCTGTGTGACTGATCCTTCCCTGTACGATAATTTCTGTGTTTTCTTTAATATATCTTTTATTCCCGACATACAGGCAAAGTCAAATACTGTAAAAAAAACGGTATATCAATGAACATTCTAATGTACTTTTTGAAAAGGCCATTTCCTTGCTACCACCTCTCAACCCATGTTCTGTTGATGATCTTGTAGAAAACTTGAATTTGAAATTTTTGAAAGTCATAGATGTCATTGCAAATTACAAGGTTAAAACAATTTCTGGAAAGCAAAAGGCACCCTGGAGAAAAGCCGCTTCTGTAATAGCACAGAAAATAGAATGCAGGAAGGCTGAATGCATCTTGCGTAAAACAAAACTTCATATTCACCATGACATCATATAGAGAGCCTCCGTGCCTACAATTTAGACTTAAAAAGTGCTAGTGCTTCTCCGATATCATTAAAACCAATACTAATAATGCAAAAACCCTCTTTGCGACTGTTGACGGACTCACCAATCCCCCAACACAAATTCCAAATGAAATACTACTAAAAATGTCCTTGCAATGCAGTTAATACATGAAGTAAAGTAACCCAAGAACAAAGTACAACTTACTTCATCTATTCTTTGCTCAATCTTCATCTCACTGTGTTCCTGTATCGACCTAGGGTGGTGAGATAGGGGAATATAAGCACACAAACACTATAACAAAAACACACTACAAAATTAGGATTTCACCAGAATTTGTGTTTCCCTGAAATACTCTACCTCATGTTCGTATACGTTCCCCAGACAGCTGGAACAGAAAGAAAATTGGACATCAGGTGGGACTGTTTAAAAAATTGCAGAAAGCATCATGAACTCATCTCATGACGATATTGTGTTGTGTGTGCATGCATGCATTCAATCTAATGTTTTATGTATGGGCATTGGGCAATTACAATTACATGCTAGGCTATACAGAAAGATCATATTGGGGAAATCAATTTTGCTAGTTGTGTATTATGTGTCAGACTTTTTGGTATTTCTTGCATTTCAAGCATTGCTTCCTCTGCTGCACACTGGAGAATGCAGTTTGGCATTGACTTGAACTTGCCCTGACTTAAGAGCACACTGAACTCATGTCTACCGAGGTCGTCAGGCAACAATGAACTCAACTGTGACCAGAATGTTTTACAATACCGGTTTCTAAACCACAATAAACCTCTGTCAATAATTGTTTGCATTCCTACAGTTGGTTTTGTTTGGTGAATCCATGGTAACATAACAAGCATTATTGGAATCTATTGAGGGAAATCAAGATATTTTGTACATTGTTTTCACTTAACCTTTATTAAACAAGGATAGTCCCACTGAGATCTCATTTTCAAGGAGGTTGTTGACATTGTATTCAGCAAGACTTAATAGACAATATTAATAATTGCAATAAGAGAATTGTGAAGAATTTGCTTTGATTGGGCCTCTGGGTCAGCAAACTTGTACAACATTAAAAAAATAAAGAAAATATATGATGTCTAGTGTTTTGGTCCCCGAAAGCCAAAAACCAGGTCATGGTCAATTTGTTTCCTACTAGACAATACAATCAGGTCTGGTCCTAACCTCAACCACCGCATAATACAAACACATTTATTGGACATTCTTTTCTTTTTTTTCAAAAACTACTATCAAACTATGGTTATTGCACCATTCACTTTATTCAACTAATTCAATGAGCTATTGATTTGAAATTATACAATCTTTGTCACCATTTGGATTCTTTAAGTTGCATATATCCTATCAGTGTTTTAGAATCATGGTTACCCACCTGGCACCCATTGCATCCTAACCATCCCTATAAAGGGAGTAGGAGGGACTGGGGTATGACTATGGATACACTAACACCAAATTACACTAGCAAATACCTTGATTAATTTAGTGCTAATGTCACTCTTAAAATAAATTCTGGAGAGTAACTTGGGTCATCAACATGTACGTTGTTCATACTCTGCATACCAAGTATGACATGACTCGTGTGGCTGTTTTCAGCATAGCAGCTAATGGTAATGTGTTATTGATCATGATGCCTCGCCCTGGAGAAATGGGAAGACGACAGCTACGGTGGTACTGTCAAAAACGACATGCTCGACACCCTCAGTACTGTCAGATGGCAAAGACGTAACTTCCCCGCCGTTATACAAGATGAAACGGCCAACTTTATAATAATCTAAAACAAAAATACAATAAACTGCGCCGGTGTGGGATCATCATTCCAGTGTACTTACAGGCTATGTAGGCGATCAACGCGAGGGCAACCAGCAGCTTCATCATCCTCCTGTTTATCCCTGAGATCACCCACACGATCCGCTTCATTATCTGCTCAATGCAACATGGGACTCGTTGCTACAACACTACCACTGCACTTTAACTCAAGACTGCCCATGTTTTCGGTCGTCTCCAGACATACCAAGACGTTAGGACAAAGTAATAGGCTACCCTAAAAGAGCATGTTTTTGGCGACGCAGTGCATTGTTCTGAGAAAGTAGTCGCACGGCTCGGCCAGCAAGTTGGTTAGCGAGCTGCTACGTCAACACTTCATACAGTCATACGTGGCTAGCCTGACACTAGTAGCTCTGTCTTATCTCCAGCACTGTGTGCTACTGTATAATAATACAAATTACTGCTATTAAGTGACCTGGTTGAAGTCCTTATATGCCGCACAGGTCAACACATTTTAACAGCGTAGTCCGGTTGGGGTAACAGACCGATAATGTACCGAAAGTGCATCGTCTCAGGTTAGCCTTTAGCTCCAGCAGACTGGCTAGTTTATACAAACACACCGCCGCCTCTCCAGCCCGTGTTAATATCCAGTAAGAGAACGATATGACAGCAGCGATTTCACTGAAGTAAAACTCGAAGTGATTAAATAAATATCCATCGCAGTCTTGCATTAACGCACAAACTCGCGTTGTTGTTCACTGTTGACCCCGACGCGTTTGATCGATGAACGACAATTCTTGGATTGATTAAACGGACTGGTTTTTAACTTTTGATAATAATAATCCTCAATATCTTATTTAGTCATTATAATGTTGAATTCGACTTATAAGACTCTTTGTTGACATCGTATATATATATCTATATATATCCCAAACATGCAATTGAAAATGAATGTAAATAACAGATTAGTAATAGTCAAGCCATTCAACACATTCAGACATAACTTCAAATCTCGGGTTCATCCACCTCAGGTACAATGGTTCATTCATAAATAGAAGACTACACATTTAGGAAAACTACCACATTGCACTGACCCACCTGAGACTAAACGCATTTATAAACGTTGACATCCTGTTGCGTTCCTAGAAAATGTGAATGTTTAATTGATTAATTTTGAAATCATCCACAAAAAAAGAAAAACCTTTTATTGTGGATGTAAATGCATACATGTGGAGTATCTGTGTTAAACCCAAGACCAGGGCCTTTCCTATATTGCTATCCTATTTTAAAGGTATATACACCTGGGTATTGACTGTTTAGTCGTTTGAGACATTTAGTTATTTGTAGTGGTGAATTTTCACCACTAGAAACAATAAAAGAAAGGCTACAATACCATTAGGGGTTGCAGGATTATTGCCTAAGGGTGCTATGAGTAGGCTGTGGATATTGGGGATTGAGCACAATAACCCTTGAGGATTGAGCACAATAAGGTGTAAGTAAGGTGTAATGTTGAATAACAAAAAAAAACACCTATATTTTATTTATAAAAAAAACAATAATCAGCATTTAATCATGCACTGTATTAATAAAAGATTAGAACAACTAATGGCAGGGTTCTATGGGTTGTCCTTGCCTGACAAGCAGAGTGGCAGCTTGTAGTGCAAAGTTCTGGGGTCCCTCCTGGAATGGAAGAAACCTGATTATTGATTCATTTCATTCAAACCAAGGGTTGGTTGAAGCCAATGGAAACACTCCTCTGTCCTGATTCACTTACCAAGCATATAAATGCTTCAATCCATACAGGTCAATTTTACAACGTCTCTTCAAAGAAAACCTTAATAATTAAAAATATATATTTAAACATGTGAGCTTGAATAACAACTTCTCTGGCTTTCCACAAGTCACACATATCTGGGGACACATTGTAGAATATTGGATGTTTGAGAAATCACAAAAATTGAAATAATTTGATTGCTGCACATCATTGTTGCAGGTTTAAGATAATCTGATTTGCACATGACATATGATTAGGCTCTTTGATGTTAATTACGGTGAATAACTCCTTATTTAATGGCAATGTGAAACATAATATAGTCTTGAGTCATGTCATTGTTAAACATGTTATAATTAGTGTTATAATTTGTATAATTATGGATATTCTGTTCGTAAGGGTCATGCTTGTAGGCCACTCCTATAGCCTAGTACAAATGTAGCTTCCAAAT
>OMLJ01113517.1:5467-15705 GCA_900302595.1 Gadiculus argenteus
TTCTGGCCAGGATTCTTAGCAAAGTTAAATGTAAACTGGTAAAAGTCCTTAAATCTTCCTTGGTCTTTCAGTTCTTGTTCCATTTTGGGTAACTGAGCTTTTAGCTTCTCTATACTGTCACACCTAAGACAAAGAAAACAAGCTTCAGAACAACAACGATTAACTGATGTTGGTGTGGTAAGTTGGCTTAAAAGAAGGGTTGTGCATGGGGTAAAAGTCCTCAACGTCAATGTATGCAAGCCAGAATATTTCTCAAGCTGCATGGAGTTTATGATGAGCAAATGAACGATTCATATTTCAGTAGTTCTCATTAAAAGCAAAACATGAACTACATTATCAATAATGAAAAAAGTAAGAAAAATTAAATTACCCTGTAGTATTCATCTTTGCCAGCTCTATGTGTCCTAGGCTAAAAACATGTCTAGGCGTTGCAGCGACAGCTACCCAACACTGGCAACAGAACTGGCATATGGAGTTCTCTTCTCACCCTTGCTCTGTCATTCCGTCCACGAACTCCTGCTTCGAGAACTCGCATTGCGTGGCCGCGCGGAACTTCCACGCTATAAGGAGCACGCTTACACTAGCCGGGTCCAGGCCCAGGTCGTCACAAAACTGCTGGATTCCATCAATACCGATCTTGTTATCATCTTGAGGATCTATGAGGGGAAAGTGAGTAAGTAAGACAGAAAGAGGTCTAAGCAAATGATATTGTCTGGCCGTTCATCTGCTTTTAACACAGTACCGCGGTATCGGTTGTACAGCTGTTCAAGCCGTCTCTTATCCAAGACTCCCTTTAAATTTGAAACGTAGAGCTCTGGGTTTTGGAAGAAGTTATCAGTGGCAACGTCCAACTTCCACTCATTTTGTGACAGACAGGCTAACGCAATCTTCTCGTTGGACTGAGTGAAGATCATGAACTGACGAACTTTATCCTTCTGTGAGGACTTCAGCTTGTTCTGCAGAGAAAAATACAACAAGAAGAAGATTAAAAATGAAAAGAACATCGGTCCAAACCTTTACACTAGCACATCCAGTCCAGTCCCAAAGCCCTGTGTGCACCTGGAGCGGTTCATGGATGGACCTCTACATTAAAGGGGATATCTACATTAAAGGGGATCTCGTGTGGTCAATAATGTGAAACTATCAATAGTTTGCGTCAAATTGAGATCCACAGATTGTTTGCTCACAACATTGAACCACCAGCCGGGTTTGCCATCTCATTGATATTTGATTAACTTTCGGTTCAGGGCAAAGTACAACACTCATCGTAATAATTGCAAATGAAACGATGACATCTGGCAGACTATGGGGAAGTTGCTATAAACAATTAATAACAAAATGAGCTAAAGTGGCTAGCTTGTGTTCCCCATGTTGTACCGCTAGCGGCTAAAGCCTCTCGTTCTACCGGGACTGCGGGCTCGTCGGTGCCTCTCCCGGCTCGGATTAATCATTCACACACGTTAGAGCAACACACTGTTTCCCTATTTATCATCGGAACTGCTAGAAACCAATAGATCGAGGCAGCGTTTACCATGTTTGAAATAGCCCGACTCCCTTTTTTCCATCCAGCTGGCTAACCTGGGCTAAGCTACTAGGTACAATACACGTTTCCGGTTGCAATATGTTCTCTTCAGATTAAAAGTTAAAATAAGTGATAGACACGAGTGGATCAGATGTTGCAATAATTCACATTGTACAAATGGTATGTTCTTTATTGACTGAAGTTCTGCACAGAGTAGATAAAACAGTGCTCTGCCAACATTTATTTTGATAGATAACCGGAAGTAGTTTAAGAAAAATAAATATAAGTTTGAGTTACTTATTTATTTGACTTTGTTTAATTGTATTTGTTTGATTATCAATAGATATAAAAAAAAAACCGGCACTAGAGCTACGAAATTAATATTTCTTAAAAATATATAATGTTGCAATATAGGCCAATGAGATAGTGCTGTAGAGATTTGCTTAGACCACTTCAATACATCCATAAATTAATATCCCTACATATAACTATTGGTTGAATACGATTTTGTAAATAGCCTATTTCAATAATAATTTCCTATAGCATGTGTGACCTACTTGAGTTAATCAAACACACAAGAAATGGAAATCTCAACCTCGCCGGAACTCATTTTAACCTCAGAGTCTCTGGCAGCAGAACTCCCGAATACTGCAATATCCTTCCGCTCCAAAATAGAGTTAAAAGTATTTGTTACATTATAATTAGCCACTGCTCACGATTTCTAAATTGTCTATATAACAGGAAATCTGGAGTTCAAATATTTAGCGAGTGTACTATCGTTCAAGTATACATATAATTGGATTTTTACATCCATCAACGAATATAGTCCCGCCACATAAAAGCAGCTGCAGTCGTCATAAGCGATCTTTCCAGCCGCATGCCGGAGTTGATCACAGACCATGTCGAGTGAGTCTTCTGATTTTAACAGGTAAATGATACTGTCCGTTTGCTGCAATGGTCATGAAAAGGTGTATTTGTTAAACGTAGTCCTATATATTTAACATGTTATGCACTTAGTGAGCGCGGACTAGAGAAACGTGACTTTTGGCCATGTCCCGCCAGGCCTCACCGAGCGCCTTACTAGCGTGTTGTTCTGCGGGCTCTAGTGTTAAGCTCCCTGTTTTAATAATACTACGTGTGAAGTCGAATACAAGATGTACAGCCCTTTAGTATACACATTTATATTGGCAATTAACAACCGAACTAACGTTGGATTTGAACCATGTATCCTCCAGAAGGCCTGGGTCTGCATGCAGCTCTGTGCTGGAGGCTGGAATAGTTCAGTCGACCCGTTTGCGATATTTTCTTTCGTAGGGGAAGTCTGGGATACTCGCCTCTGATTGGTTAGAAGGGCTCGTAAGTCTGGGATTCTCGCCTCTGATTGGGCTCTGCTCCTTGGTAAGGGTTAACTCAACATACCCCTAACCTCCCGCAAACAGCGGGGACTAATGGAAACACGAGCTAAAGGAGAGCTCTTCTAACCAATCAGAAGCGAGGATCCCAGACGGGTCGCCGAAAAATATCGCGATCAATTTCCCCCCCATGAGCGCCAATCCGGTGTCACACCGAATTCTGCGACCCACCGAAAGGTGTGACCCAATTTTAAAGTTTTTGAGCGAAGTGAACACGTTTCCAAAGTTAAGGAATAATCGTAATTTCAATATTGATCAAAAAATAATCGTGACTATAATTTTGTACATAATCGAGCAGTCCTACTTCAAACTCGTGCTGCATGTTGCAGAAAATGTGAAACGAACAGCGCCCCCTGGGGGTCACACTGTCCGGTGGGTCGCAGAATTCGGTGTGACACCGACATCGGTGCACGTTTTGACCAGCCGAAGTCCCGTTTCGTTATTGAACCATAGTCCTCCATATCCGACACGTGTCTTCTGTAATGCCAATGCAGGTGGGCTGTTTATGAGTCTCATGCCCTGAATTTGAATTAATATTTTCTGATGCGTTTAATGCAGAATTGGGTGGGGTGTGGATCGGATGTGTGACTATAAACTGTTTTCTCTCCAGAGATGGAGACCATGCGGGACCAGAAGGGATGGAGCCAGATGGCATCATCGAGGTACATTATTTGAATGTATAAATCATTACCCAATCAATAATATGCCTGTTTCCCCTTTGCAAAAGTCTCATGTGGTCAAGTAATGCCTTTTCTTTCCAGATAAAGGTCTGTGCACCATTGGAAATCTATTACTTTATAAGCAGTCATAACAATTTGTTTCAACTAGTTTCTCCAAGATACTTTATATGAAATGACCGGTTGTCTTCGTATTGTGACAACTTGTTGCTTAGTCGTTTTCTACTTCTTCCTTCAGAGCAACTGGACTGAAATTACAGACAACTTTGATGACATGAACCTGAAGGAGGCCCTTCTGAGGGGCATCTATGCCTATGGCTTTGAGAAGCCATCTGCCATTCAGCAAAGGGCAATTATCCCTTGCATCAAAGGTACACGTTTATCAGTAACTTGTCATGTAACAGTCTTGATCGGTAAACCTAGTGCTTTTGAGTGAAATGATGTTTACCATCTTTCGGGACTTACTTTATACTGGTGAGAACTTTTTATACCACTGATCACTCAAAATCATTCAGGAAAACGATATTGCTTGTATTGTATTATTATAAACACATGTTACTGCTCTTAAAACGAGCCGGGTCGTAACAATATAAATGCACGCTGTATATTATGCAGGTGCACTTTCCACACGGCTATATTGGAAATTATAAAAGTTGACTCGCTGAATAAAAGACACTTATCTAATCTATACAATACAAGAACTTACTTTTGTCTTGTCAAAGTTGGAAATTGCATATTAGACTCTTAGCATTGTAAGAGGCAACATTTTACCTTTAAAGGTAAAGGCAGTTACTATTGTTTACATATGGTGTAGCCCGGTGGAATGGTTAAAATAAAACAGCCGTTGCCCAAGCCTACTGACAAGGTTGAGTCAACTGGTCGTAACTTGCTTTAGTGGCTGAACTATTTTGTTTGCACATGGCTGATGTTTGACTTCAGTGTGTTCCCTCCCCAATTAGGTTATGATGTCATTGCCCAAGCCCAGTCAGGCACTGGTAAGACGGCCACTTTTGCCATCTCTATCTTGCAACAGCTGGACATAGAGCAGAAGGAGACCCAAGCTCTGGTGTTGGCCCCCACCAGAGAGCTGGCTCAGCAGGTATGCTGGTCCTGAGGTCAGGGTTAACTTAACTGTTTCTCAGACCAAGGCTGGCATAATCGGGACAGTGGCTCAAAAGACAAAAGGTATTTTCTTCCAACACTCACTCTCAAAATCCAAAACAAATAGATGGACCCCTCTTAGGATTGGTGTAGTCCCTGTCCGTGACTGCATTGGTCTGAAAGGTGATGTGGCTCTGCCGTTTTGAAATGTAAAACCATGTCTTCCCTCTTGTGGGAAATGAGTGAGATGATTTTTCATCTTTCGGGACTTACCCAATGATGGGGACAACCTTTTTTGCTGATCACTCATTCAATCATGCCACCTGCCTCCCCTTGTTAGCGTACGCTCGCTGAAACGCATCAATTTGTCTGTTTATGCATCAGATCCAGAAGGTGATCATAGCTCTGGGGGACTACATGGGCGCTACCTGCCATGCCTGCATTGGAGGCACCAATGTCCGCAATGAAATGCAGAAGCTCCAGGCAGAGGCACCCCACATGGTGGTGGGGACCCCGGGACGTGTCTTTGACATGCTCAATAGGAGATACCTCTGTAAGTACCTTGTCGCAAGTTTCTACTTCTATCATTGTTTCCTCAGGTATTGAAGACTGTCTAATAATAGACTTATGAATTTGCTTAGCGCCTAAATGGATCAAGATGTTTGTGTTGGACGAGGCCGATGAGATGCTTAGTCGAGGTTTCAAGGATCAGATCTATGAGATCTTTCAGAAACTGAGTACAAACATCCAAGTAAGTGACTAATAAGGCAACTTGCACAACCACTCTTCTGTATCAATAACTTTCCCAGAATTGTGTGATCCAATTTAGCAAAATGCAATATTGCTAGAGTAGGCAATTGGGAGAAACCAGCCAACGTACTCCTCCCTCCCTCCCTCCCTACAGAGCAACTCTGCAAACCACGGCTAGCTTGCATGCCGGTAGACAAATTTGTAAGCCAGCCAAACGCATGGACAGGCTTATAACAGACCCCTGGATATCCGTCCTTATAGCATTTATAATTTTTATTGACGGTAGTTCGTCGAAAGCTAATAGTCTGCCCTACCTTATCACAGTGCAGCAAATAGGCTCTAGTCAAACCTTGCTGTTCTTTGACCTGTCTCAAAGCCTACGGCCACATCTAATGTAAGGTTCTTTACATGCCACTCGATGTCCAGCTCTTAACGGCCCCGTCTTTAACAGGTGGTGCTTCTGTCTGCTACCATGCCAGCCGATGTGTTGGAAGTGACGAAAAAGTTCATGAGGGATCCTATTCGCATCCTGGTGAAGAAGGAAGAGCTTACCCTGGAGGGTATTAAACAGTTCTACATAAATGTGGAACGAGAGGTGGGTGGCGTTTGTCAAGTGACTGTCCCGTCTCTAGGTTCACACAATGTTAATACACGCACCCTTCTTTTTAAAGCACCCTGCTGAAACTGCGACAGTCAAGGCTTTGATGCCTAGCTCTTGTGGCCGTGTAAGCATGGGTACACCAAGGAAGGAGAGCATATGCACAGTGTCGACAGTTAGGCTTGGGAGGACCTCTTTCTTAATGTCCAGTATCCCTTGGCTCAAGATCCTGTGCAACATTTCACAATTGCCTTGAAACTGCAATTTATCAACTGCAATACACTTCTAACCATGACTTGTGTTGGCCTATTCCAATATACTTGCCTGATTGACCTAACTTCATTTGAGCCATTCCTGTTTCATGGTGAATTCTATTAACCTTGTGGTGGTATTCATTGTCCCTAGGAGTGGAAGCTGGAGACGCTGTGTGACCTGTACGAGACTCTGACCATCACCCAGGCCGTGATCTTTCTCAACACCAGGAGGAAGGTGGACTGGCTCACTGACAAGATGCATTCGAGGGACTTCACGGTGTCTGCTCTTGTAAGATCTGGTGTCATTTTTATCCAATTACTATATTCACTCTACACTCTTCTAGAAGATGGGGATGTTAAGGTATTAAATGCTAACTTGAAATCCTCCCAGCATGGTGATATGGAGCAGAAGGAGAGGGACGTCATCATGAGAGAGTTCCGATCTGGCTCCAGCAGGGTCCTGATCACCACTGACCTTCTGGTGAGTGACGGTCCTGATAAGAGTTTGAACTTCCTACCCAAAGTCTATTACTTTGCAACAGTCCTAAAAATGGCCAAGCAATTCCACTTTGGGGAGATCAAGGTCTGTGCTCCACAATAGGTTTCTCTAAATTGGAAATCTATTACTTTATAAGCAGTCGACAAATGCATTAGTACAAATGGTTTGAACCAGATGTTGAGTAGATCATGACCATGTTTGTTTTATGGTTAAGGCTCGTGGAATCGACGTACAGCAAGTGTCCCTGGTCATAAACTATGACCTACCAACTAATCGAGAGAATTATATTCATAGGTAAGTTGCGGCCCCGATGTCTAGCCACACCTAGTTTGCTGTCAACAAGCTAACGGCCTCGTTTTGCCTCCTAGGATTGGGCGCGGTGGTCGTTTTGGCAGAAAAGGAGTTGCTATCAACTTCGTCACTGAGGAGGACAAGCGGATTCTTCGGGACATTGAGACCTTTTACAACACAACTATAGAGGAGATGCCTATGAATGTGGCTGACCTGATTTGAGCCGACTATCTCTTTAAACGCAGCGATGTAAATCGTCCACTTGCATTGTGTTTATATTATTAAAAAGTGGAAACCTCTTAAACGCTCTTAACTTTGGATGATAATGTTCGCAGATGTTAAAAGCGAGGCGTCTTTAATGAAGGACAGTTTGTAGGTTCTAACCTTGACTGTTTGCTGGTCTGCACTATGATAGCTATGTCTTTAAACAGAGTCTCTAGCAGGCATCCCTTTCCATGTTCAATAGTGATGAGTGTATTGGATATACTTCACCATTTAGTGATTTACTTGTGGACTAAAAAGTACAAGTGCTGTATTAAGTCTGCAAATTATGTTGTGCTAATGTCTAATATATATGTAAATGTGTATGCTCTAGTGACTTAGTATATTGAACTATTTCCTTTTCTTGGTTTGTATGTGACTTTACTGTTGTGAAGTTTTGTAAATCGTTGTGTATGAATGTCTTAATAAAACTAATTGCCCATGTAAAGCCGGCTCTTTCCACTTGAAGTATAGTTGTCCTAAGCAAATAAAGTTGCATAATTCAATGTCTCTGAAGGCTATAACCACATCCTACACCATGAGCACTGCTTGTAGCACATGGGCTTTAAATCTTAAGGGAATGGTTTATAATTGCAGATTTAAAATGAACAGATGTATAGCTTGTTTCCATTACTAATGTGCACATATTTCATTTTGCGTAGGAAATGTCCTTTCCTAGGGAGATGACCCCGAGGTACTTGGAAAGGTGGTTAGACTTCAAAAATGCTTAAGGGGGATCCTCGATGCATCCTTTAACCCTCCCTTAGCATAGGTTACTCCTGACAAACCTTTACACAGGAGATAGTGCTATCTCTCAATCCTTAACTGCGGCAATATTAACCGAAGTGACTCGGTAGAGCAGAAAAAAATAATGGTTAACAATTCCAGAAACATTTGAACCGGAATTAATTGGTTAAGCACAATATACACCATAACATGCAAACTTAAAATGTAAGACTACTGGGGGCTGTTAATTTCAACAGGTTTAGCCATTTGGATTCAAGTGGTCTAAAATATTCCTGTTGGACAAGTCCGACCTAAGTGATTCTTCAATTAAATTAAACAGTGCAGTGTTCTATGTTCGAAAGGAAGAACCCTTTAATCTCTCCTTAACACGATGACGCTTTCCACAAAGGTTTAGGAAAGGAGGCGTACATGTTAGTACGTGTTAGTACATGTTAGTACATGTTGGGGGATTTGACATGCAGACGGAGGGAGGGTGTGTAAAGCCACGTGACACGTCGCATAGTGAAGTCATCACCAGCACTTGTGACGTTTCATCCCAGAATGCATTACGTTATGCGAGGCGACGCAACGCATGGTCGATCTGAAACTCCCCCAATCTGAGTTACGTAGTAATGGTGCGTTTTATTAGAACTCGGATCTCGGCTGTGACGTCACGTCTACACTACGCGTTTTATTTTGCTCGGTCTCCTGTGAGTTCAACCGAGAAAGGGTTCCTAGATCCGAGGAAAAGGGGCGTGTTCCAGCGTGTTGCTAGGCAATTTCCTCGGACGGCCGAGATCCGAGGTAAATAAAACGCACCATAACTAACCCCCGATGGAAGACCCGCGGACACGAGCAGTGCACGGAGCCGCGCACTGAGCCCTCCGGGCGGCCCGGGCCGAAACAACACGTGTTTCACTACGACCCATTTCAACTGCCCACCCTTCCTTCTGCAAAAAAATAATTAAATAAAACGGCTAATAAAACGCTTGAGGTGGCGTTTTGAAAATAGAAAACTTTCAATTAATTAGGGCACGGTCTAAAGATAATTATGAGCCTTTGATTGATATCCATATTTTTTTGGCGGAGACACATTCCTGTTCCCCACTTGTATTGGAGTGAACGGGGATATCGAGGGACCCGTCTGCGATATTTGTTCTCGTAGGATAAGTCTGGGATTCTGACCTCTGATTGGTTAGAACGGCTTTCCTCCGGTTGATTACCAAGATGTCTATGTTGATTACGGTACCCTAACCCTACCCGCAAACAGCAGAGCCCTTCTAACCAATCAGAGGCGAGAATCCCAGACTTATCCTACGAGAATAAACATATAAACTCGAATAACGAATAATAAATAATTCGTTATTCGAGTTCATATTCGAGTTTTTATTATGATTATTATAAATAATAATCATAATAAAAACGAATAAACTCTTTTAGAAACCCCCTTATAATTACCTTTTAAGTAATTAAAGCACTCGACCCGGCTCTCCCGCCCCGCAGTCCTCAGATCCGTCACGTCGACGCCGGCCGCTGGGTGGCGCTACAGGTCCTCAGTCAACCTGGAGCCTGTTCCAGACGTATGCTGTGTGCAACAGTAGTCATTTGTACTACAAGTCAAATAATTCGTAGTAGCCTACAAGTCAAATAAAGTAGGCCTATGCGATTTGGAAAGCAGAATTTCAACCTGTATTTCTGAGGTAGAAAATAGAAAGGAATTGAGGTTAAATAATACTGAATAACGAAGAAGGTATTTCAACTACCAAATTCAACAACAACCCACATTTCCTGAATGTGGGTTGCAACAGATGAAACAGACAAAATGACACACTATCCCCACTGTATTTCCTCTTTAGAATCTCAATTGCTCATTGACATCCGATTTATTTTAGATTAGTGTTGTTTAGAAATTGGAGATTGGTTCCCACGTATTTCCATGTCCATGTCCTTGACATAAGGAAAATAACTAGTTGAATAAAAATGTAATCGAAAAATATGGTCCAAGTGGTTAGAAAAGACTAATCTGAAATAAATCTACTATTCCAACAAGCTGTTTTTTTTGCAAGCGAATATCGTCTTAACTAAAATACACCCTCGTCTTAACTAAAATACACCCACATCATACCCTAGTGATGGGGGGGGGGGGG
>OMLJ01113519.1:0-25055 GCA_900302595.1 Gadiculus argenteus
GTACTCCTCTCGCAGTACTCCTCCGTTGGGGTACTGAGACCCTGAAAGGGTACCGGCAAGTTTGAGCTACACACGCTGTCTGTTGATTGGTCGACAGACTCGGCACTTCCGTGCGACAGGGGGATAATAACAAACACACACAGTAGCCGTGAGGTATTTCTGGACAACGGCGCAAGCTTTGTTTATTGAAGAAAATGTTGTGCAAAAGTTCACCGTCCTTCTTGGACATCCTACAGTTGCTCTTTGTTCTTTTTCATTGGATCTATCAGCAGACTACACTGTCTCAGGCTGCTATGAGATCGTAGCGCCGCGGCTATCGCCGTCCGGCTTAAACCCCCCCCCATAAGGGTACTGTCGGCGGTGGAAACTACACGGTATTTTACCAGATAATTGACAGTATGTACTCCTGATTATTTAACATGATCAAGATCAGAGAATTTACTAGGGGTGGTAAAAATGAAACGATTCCATAGTATTGCGATATTTGGGCTATGATACAATATTATTGCGACTTGATTCTGCGATATATTGCGATTCATGTTTCCCAAAGGCATCACAAAAAATGAGGAAAATAATGTGAACAACATTATCTTCTACACATTAACTGAAGTGCAAAAACGTAGGAGGGTAGTGCACTTAAGAGACCACAGTAAGAGACCTCTCACATGAATGCTGAGCTCCCAGCATTAAATTATAATTATTACAATTATTTAATTACAAGAGAGTAACATAAACCATAATCATATAAATAAGAGTAACTTGAAGCTTCAATCAAATTTAGAAAAATAAACAAAAATGTGTACTGATAGAGGTCACAAAGGTCATCAACCAAAATCTTAAATTCATTTGGGAATATTGTCATTTTTGTTCAGAGAAATTAGTTGGTCAACATGCTACATGCTATCAGAGTAAACACAAAATATATATACTGTATTTTTTTTTCAGCATCGATCACGTACGCAAGATATTGCGATACTCAACAGAATCGTTTCTCCCTCGCATCACTAGAATTTACAGATTTGAATTCTCCTCCAAGCCAAAGTTACACACACACACACACACACACACACGCACACGCACGCACGCAAATACTAGGACTGACATATCGTAAATAAGTAAGGATATGAATTCCTTCTTTACACGTTGTTTTAGAGTTTAATTCCATGTTGCTTAGTGTCTGATCTGTATTCCCTGTTGGTGTATAGCTGTTGGTGTATTACCTGATAATTTCAGCGTATTCCTTATCCTTGCCCTTGCTGTCCCGCCACTTACGAAACATGACGGACGCGTCCACGTTGGCAGGGGAGAAAGTGTTGGGCTCATTGAGCAAGGAAATTACACTTAGTAAAATGGTCCTGTCGATAAGAACAAACACAATGACTTCAGAAAATGTGCCTCATTTAAGGCAAGGTCTCTCACTTAAAAAGATTCTAGGTGGACCTCTTTTTCTATAGAAAATAAAATACTAAATGCATTCAGTGCTGAAGAGCAGCAGACACCATTTGGAGTCTTATGGCATTTGAATCACATTCGGCCAGCCGTTATTACAGAAAGAGTAATCAATCAGTAATCAAATGTGTGTATCTTCACTTTGAACTGTGATTAGCGGCAAGATGTTATTACCTGACGTTCTGAGTGGGATTCCATCTTTCTGAAGGAAGTTCTCCACTCTGAGGGTCGTCCACAGGAGGATGCAAGATGGATATGCAAACGTCCCCATTCTGGAAACACCAACCAGAATTCACAGTCTGACAAGCTCACAGAAAGCCTTACACAAATCATTACATCTAATAATGAAAACTTGTTGTGTGGTAGTATTGTTTCATAAATATAGCTACTGTGAAGGTGATGTGGGAAATATTAAAACTTTGCAATGCAGAAACCAACATGATATCAAGAATACTAATGGTAAAATAATTACACAAATTCAAAACAAAGAAGAAATTCTATACTTCATAATGAATCTGAAAAAATTTATTGCATGTCCAAAAAGGTGTCCAACCCATAAGCGTGTTGGAGTTTATATCACTGTTATACCTCGTAGATGTTGGGATGCCACATCTTTGTGAGGAAGCGGAAGGTTGGCGGCGAGTATGGATAATCGATCGGGAACTTTATGTGGGCCTGAAAGGAATCAGACAAATGTTTATGCATCATGGATTTCTAGTCTATTTAAAAGTGACCATGGCAATATTACTTGTGGATGCAACTTACTACTTTTCATTGTCGCTCAATTGACAAATGTTTGTATCTAAATCTATAATGCTATCACGTAAATAATGGCAAATGAATATCCAAACATTACCATGATCAAAATCTGATTTCCTGGTTTGTCTGACATGCAGCCGCGTCAAACGAAAATGGTAATCAATGTTTTCTCGAGTTCATTCGGTTTGGCTCACCTTAAAGTAGCCTCCCTCATAGAGTGTGTTTGGTGGACCAAAGATGGCCACCTCCCAGTTGTACAGGTCAGACTCTTCGACCAGTGTGATGCGGAATCCCTCCACTGGCTGCTCCTGAAGAGACTTCAACTCCATCATCAGGGCCTTCTGGGAGCTTGGGGTGGTCTGGTGGGCCATTCTTATCCCACTTTTCACACAAATATGAACGTTGGAAGAGAAAATAAACACATGCAATCGTTTTCAGATCTATTCTTATACAAAATGAGTGTTTTACATCAAAGTTCAGTTAAACATAATGCATTGCAACATGGTGAATTCGTAAACAACGTCAACAGGGACTACAATTATTCTAGAACATTTGAGGTACATACAAGCTCAATCAATAACAAAACGTATTCTTAACTGACATGACCACTGAATATGCAACACAAAATGGCTATGCTATGTCAGTGGCATAGTATGTCATTTAGGGCCTTATGGGGAAAGGCGAAGTTATTGAGCAATGATTACCTGACGTCTTGCTCTTTGATAAGTATTCGTTTCGTTACAGTGGACAACTTGAGGCAAAACTACTTTCGGTCCATAGTATTACTTAATCTTGGAGAACGGCAGCGGCAGCTGAAGTGGATTCTCTGTAATGGTCTATGGCTAACGTTAGTCCTCGTGTTGTTTCCCAAATTCTTTGTGTGCCAATGTTGACAAATGACATGGAGCTAACACCAATGCAAATCAAGATATCACGTTCATCCTTATCGGAATCAACAGTGGAGGCTTGCCCTGCTTGACATTTTTCGTCCTGTTGGTTCGGATCGGAAAGGCGCTCAGCTGATCCCTGCTTGTTTATGTTTGTTTATCTGCTCTCTGGCAGTCTCAACTTCTCCCCACGTCAGCTAAACCCCACCGAGGAACTTCGTTAAAATGGAAGATTTTGTTCTGGCTGTTGTCATCCCTTCCAGCACATCGACCGTGTAGACCGCCGCAAATATTCGAGTTTGTGTTCGCGGAAAGGGCAGTCAACGAAATACCTGTATTGGCGATTCACTGTGCATTTATCGATTTTTTATTTTCTACCATCGATACTTCCGGCTACCTTTGCGCGTGTCTGTAAACGCACGAACGTTTACTTCTGAACGCAACGTGCGCGCACACTGTAGATATTACCTCTGCGGATACATCTTCTAACATTTTTAGGATAAAATAATCGGGCTACATACAAAAAATCAGCCAAAATTCTGACATGTTGTTATTATATATTATATTGTTTTCAAAGTAAAAAGGTGAAGCTACGTAACACATACAATTAGTTAACATTAAAGAGTAAAACAGGATAAATGTGTTATATATGAGAAGATATCTGATTATAAAAATGTTTACTGCAGTTTACTTCCAAAACAAAATCGAGGTCGCCGAGGTGTATATGAACGCACCATTTACACCACTCTGAAAAGTAACCTAACAATGATCACAGCAGGGATAGGGATACTATGTATTCCGTAGACAGATTATCTGGGGTGTGCATATAACATTTACAACACTATCAAAAAAGAAAAATTAACAGGTGAACTCCACCTTATTTTTATAAACGTGGAAAGTACTTGAACGAACCATCAGCAAGCGAAAGAGCTTCCGTCATCCGCGTGAAGCGGTGACGTCAAACAGGAACCCGAGGAAGGAAGGTTGACAAATCAAGATGGCGTTCCACGATGAAGCAGGAAAGAGACTTCAATATAAATAATAATACTCCTGTGGAAAAAACACACTCGAAGCAAGGTGTCATCTCAGCAAGCGACCGTTTGGATTTTGGAAGAACAAGACGTGCGGATACTGGTACAATACCTGTGTGTGTAAATGTGGAGGCAGTTTTACATGGGCGGTGGCAGCATTGAGTCAGCCAGTCACAACACAACTACTACCACCAGGCCAGCAGCACAGCTAAGCTTCAGCGGCAACGTTTGCGTCTGATCTAAAACCTCACACATACATTTGAAAGAATCATTATCGTTTACTATAGATGTGGCGTACCATAACTTCTGTGTTGGTCGCCTCCTTTAAGGTGAGTACATTTAGTCTAGCTTGTTGCTGATTACAACATAACGGAACACCGATCGCTGGTTTTAAGGCGACAGTTTGATACATTCCCTTATTGACGCTTTCTGCATGTTTTGTGAGGTAGATGGTGAGTTGATTGCTCTGTCTGTACAGGTAATCATGACCTAAAATGCATGGGATGTTTACATTGCATCTACCTCCACAATCTAAAATAAATCCTCGAGTATGTTGTCATAGTACAACAAGTGTTATTTAGAATTAATTTGTTTAACATGACTATTTATCCATATAAGTATCCGATTTATGGCAAAGGACGCAACCTGTTGTATGCATCTATTTTCAAATCCCTTTATGATAAGCGACTCACTCAACATTTGTTGTTTTTAATCAATAAGCTGTGTCAATTAAGAACCTCATTGTGCTAGAGCGTGAATGAATAAGATTACTTTTCAAAAAAAGATAATATATGGAGTGCGCAGAGCTAATTAACCTACAAATAACTTAAAAGTACAATTTGAAATGGTCTCTAGCATGATAATGAGCTCGAGCTTGCAATTAGACCTTTCTTCTTGCATAAAGATATCCTTTATATGAACTAAGCTAAGATAATGACTGCTCTGAATAATACCCAGTTAAAGCCCAGTCGCAGTGATCTCATGAGATGTCAACAGTGACATGTATTTGTTCTGATGCAAGGCATGCATCTATGATTCAACACCAGCAACAGACATCTATATATATTTATCAAGTCTTATTTGTCACCATAATCAATCACTGGCTGAAGTAATATACTGTAAAACGTCATAAGATGCCATATTAATGCTATGTTCTTTCTATTAATTTCTTAATTTGCTATCTGTTTACAGAATCTCTAAATGGCTGCAAGGAAGTCTGGATCGGACAACTACAACAATGGTTAATATCAATTTAATTTGCTTTAAATTCCTCTGCAGTATTCTTTTAGTTTTTTCTTTCTATCCCTCAATTAATTGTAGTTCAAATAAAAATGGGGCCACCCCTTGCCATGAAAATGTTTTTAAGCTCTTAAACTATATTCTTTCCTTGCGGTACGTTAGGTCCCCTCAGTTACCTGGAAGATGTTCCCTTCAAAATCAACGAGCGGTTCCGCTGCCCTGCCAAAGTGGGGCTGCCTGTTGGGTTCTGTTTACCTGATTGTGGTTCCGTACTGAGTGACTTGCAGGTTTGTTTGCTTAAGTAATGGCATCAAAGGAGGTTTACGTTTATCTTGGTTATTTATTGTAATCTTGATATTCATTTAAATTATACAAGGGTTATAGGGGTTATAAAATACCAGTGCTATTAAACATTTTCATTGGGAAAAAAATGTGCTTGCCTAGCTGACACCACAAGAAACAGAATGTTATCCAAATAGCCCGCATTCAAAAGCTGTTTGCAAGTAGCGTCTCTTTAGAAGCTGGATACTTTGAACATAAAATATTTAAATTCCATCTTGTCAACCGTTACCGTTTACTTAAGACGTGGCCTTTGGGATTAGCATGCATAGTTTACTTAGGCTAATTTAAGGGACAAATATAATACGGTACGGTAGTCACAGGTATGTTATGATGTAGCCAAAGTTGTTCTGGTCTGTTCAGTCAGTTCTGTTTCATTCTCACCACAAACATAGCGCTCCAGCATCAACTTCTGAATGATCAATTGACCAATGGCCAAACAAACCAAACTAAAGCGGGAACTGCAGGGAACTGTCACATGCTCAGAGGTTGATTGTGGTTAAGTGGCACTGGTTGTATAGTTGCTAGTAGGGCTATTTTTCTCATCTGCCTCCATATACTTTTCTGCAGTATGACTTCTCCCTGGAGAGGAGGAGTGTGCGTTGGGGACAAGAGCTGGCCGAGGCCCGGGCAGGCGAGGCGAGAGCAGAAGAAGCAGCAGCTGCAGCCAGACAGGAAGAAGAGACCCAGGCTGGCTTGGCCCAGGAAGTTGACAGTAGAGATGGGAACAGACATTCCGGAAAGGACCAGGACCCCCCACCACCTGCACTTAACCCAGTTCTAGCGGGACTGTGCCACAATGACATCCTCACCCCACTCCCAGCACCGAGCCTGGGACCTAGGAAGACCCTGCCCAGCACTCCTCTAGTGCATTGCCTCAACCTGGCGGACTTTGAACGGGAAGAGGACCCTTTCGATAAGCTGGAACTCAAGACTTTAGATGATAGGGAGGAGCTACGCAATATACTCGAGAGCCAACCACAGCCTCCGCCTCAGCCTCCCTCTATTTCCCCACCAGAGCCTGCCCAGATACCACCAGTCGTGCACGGTAGCTCTCCTCCCAACACCAACACCAGCCACCTGGTTAAACCAGGCTTTGTTCACAAACCTAATGGGTTTGTTGGTCTGATGGACATGGATCGAGCAGGGGGCACGGGTAGAGGAGCACTGGACTCGGACGATCGACCCTGTAACATCCGGTCGCTTACATTTCCCAAACTATCAGATCCTGGTGACAGTGAGCCAGCTCGCATGGGCTACCACCCTCTTCCAGTCCCAGTTCCCCGACGTAACATAGTAAATGGCAGCCCACCCGCGTTCCCAAAGACCCATGTGATTGTTCCCCCGGACCCATCCAGCCACCCTAGGAACGGATCTCCGAAACCGGTATGCAGTTGATATACCTTTTTGACTAGTTTAATCCTAAATTATCTTGAAATAATGTTTCGAATGTATATTGAAACTTCATTATCTATACATTTTTATTTCTATTTTCTTCCTCTGAAGACTCACCCAGGGGTGGGCTTGGGGGGTCTGCCATGCGGAGGAGCTCTTCTCAGCCTGACCCCTAGTGAGCGCCAGTGTGTTGAAACCATCGTAGGCATGGGCTACTCTTATGAGGGAGTCTTGCGTGCCATGCAGAAACAAGGGCAGAATGTGGAGCAGGTGGGGTCCCCACTCAACACATCTGTAATCCCAAACACTTCTGTTTCCCGCTGTTAAAACCAACTTGATTTGTTATTCTGCTTCTTAGCATGAACAATTTGACAGATTAAACCAATGCCCTATAATCCTGGGAATGTGCTCTGAACTGGTTCACCTGGTTTAGGAACATCTATTCAGCTATGAACCTGAATTAATTTTGTCGCAGGTGCTGGACTATTTGTTTGTGCATGGACGTCTGTGTGAGCGGGGATTTGATGCCATTGCTGTGGAGGAGTGTCTAGAGATGTACAAGTGTTCAGAAGAAAAGGTGTGTTCTATCATTATAATTGTTGTAGCAAATTGAGTTGCAACTATTAACAACATGATTGATAGAATGCATTTACTGTTCTCATTAAAGCGCCATTGGCAAGTTGGCAATCCCAAATAATTAAGGGGTTTAGAAAGCATGAGGCAAATCAAAGTCAACACTATGTTCATGTTGTGCTGCTCAGAATTAAAACGCAATGTGCATGCCTCCCAAAATATTGAATTTGACGCAAACGCAACACCAGGCCACTGGAAGCATGCTGATTGACATCCTCGTACAGAAGGACATCTTATTGACGGCCCAATGCTGCTTTGTGTTAGGGTCTGCTTTCACTTCATGATCTGTCCCATATAACTATAGATTTTTATTTTAACCCATCTCTATGAGCACACAATGTGAATTGATATGAAAAAAATTTACCTGCATGATGCCCTTTAATTGTGTAACACGTATTCTTATTTCCTCCTCAGGCCTTGCAGTTTCTTGAGCTGATGTCAAGGTTTGGTGAGATGGGCTTTGAGCGAGAGACTATAAAAGAGGTGCTACTGGTCCACAACAATGACCAGGATAAGGCTCTCGAGGACCTGATGGCACGGGCCACAGCCAGCTGAGCCAAGCTGGTTGGGAAGCCAATGCCCAGTGTGAGGCTTGTCTCCCTCGATCGCTCGCCCCCCTCTCCCCCAATCCCTTCCTTCTGCCTATCTTAATGACACCAGGCCCATTCACTCTGCTTTTGGAAGAAGAGGGGGCCTTGATTCCCGCTGTGTTCAAAACATGCCTCTGTACTTATTAAATACTGTGTGCCTAGAGTGGAGGAAGTCAAAAATGTATGTTTTTTGTCTTTTCCTAAATCTTGTGGTTGAATTCCACAGTTGGGTACTGCTTGGTGAAAAGCCAGGATGTTCTTGGCATGGAAACAGTCTGACGCTTTTGAGTTGATCAGCTAGCACTTTCAAAGACGTGGCATAATTTGATGCGGGCTCTGAGAGAAAACAGAAGGGAATCTGGAGCCAGATTCACACCACACCAGAAGAGGAAAAACAAGTTTCACATACTGACACTTAACCAAGCTGCATTCTTCCATTGTTCAGTGCAGCATAGGCAGTACGTACAGATCAAGGTGATTGAGGACCTAAGGAGGCCGTCTTTAGAATGAACCAACAAACATCTGAACTTAAAACACACACAAAGGCACCGCCACCAGACAGAGAACCGACTCCCAAGAAGTGCCCTCTCTGTTTGGGTACATGGCGCTTGGTTGTACTCTTGTCTCATGTTTTCACATATTATTCATCTCCTCTTTGTTTTCTGAAGGGCACCTTTTTTTCCGTATTACTTTTGTTTTGTTTCTGTTTTAGGAACTGCATAATGGATTCTTAAAATGTATTCTAATTGCCTCTGCTGTAATAGTGGGCTCTTCAACCTGCACTGGAATAGATTGCTTAAAGATTTGGGTAGAAGAGGGCAGTTCTTTCGCACAGAAATATTAGGCCATATCTCAATGCATACCTTTTGCGGCACCAGTCTGTCAAACATGGCACACAGTATCCCATTTTGTAGATCAACTTATTTAAATATCGTACACTGACACTTTGGTTGGAGAAAATGGTTATGGAGTCATGTGCAATTCTGTATTGTAAACAAAATGACAGAAGTCAACCTTTTGATTATAATGGATTCTGTTAAGAGACTTAAAATAAGTCTGGGGGGAAAAAGTTAAATAATGTGAAGTGTGTTTTCCAACCATACTAGAGTGCAATAGACCCAATTAACAATGAATTACTGGTGACCAGCACTTTTCAGCCTCTGCAAATATTACAATGGGGATAAGGCATGGCAAGTGTTTGGGAAAATGCAGAGTTGTCCTCATTGATTTGATGCTGTGTGTTCTTTACTCTCATATATTGGTTTGATTGAACACAGTTTAATCCAAAATAATTGTAGCTGTTTGACTTTCATATTCATAAACTTAAAGTTTTGTTATGACATGTAATGCAAACATAATTTAATCTTGACTGGTCTTTGTTTTATTATTTTTTTAAGTTGAAATATATATTCACACATTTCAGATGTGAAAAGTATTTTTCATGATGGTACCGACCTCTCTCTCGCTATCTGTGCCCGATTAGAGTCCCTCCCAAGAGTCTCCAACCACTGCTTTGTGTGGACTGGGGTTGTAAAAGACATGGTGTCACATTAAGGGCTTCAAGTAAAATCTGTATGGGGCAAAACGTGACAACTTCCTCTGCTTAGAATTGGTCCAGGACCTAGAAACAGCCAAACAAGTGTTGAAGAGTAATAGGTTGGCTCATATAGGCCTCTTTGTTGCCAATACCAAAACTATATTTTGTAATTGATTCACTGTTGGAAACTGGGTACATATAAAATAAAACGTACACCATGAGGATTGCAACAAACATTCTATAATTGAGACATTGTTTCATTGCATTGCTGCAAGGCTGATGGTAAGATCTCTTGACTATGAAGCAAATTTATCAAAGCCTTTTTTGTTTGTTTAAAGGAAGCTGCATTGTGCAGAAATACTAGTAAAGTCTCCGAAATACAAACCCTATTCTCATTGACAAACTAAATCAGTAGTTAAGGGATTTCATCCTATTGTATGCACACCAGATTTCCTTGTTTGAGACTAACTGTCTTATGCAGAATAAAACAATGTCTGTTATTTTAATGACATGTTTAACTTCCGCCCCCCTTGCTTTGTTACATTGCATTACACAATTTGCTAATATATGCATGTGTGTGTGTGTGTGTGTGTGTGTGTGTGTGTGTGTGTGTGTGTGTGTGAATATAATATATGTGTGGTATGTGGCCTACTCTGAACCGCTAGTAAACTAAAGGTAAATTTTGCCTCCACTGTGGAGGAACCCTTATAAATTAGACCGGAATTCGAGGTTGCTAGGGCAACTTCTTATTCATACTATTAGTTGTCGGAGGGTTGTGATGGGGAAACCAAAGCTGGACACGTATACTGTGTGTGTCTGGATTGATGATTAAAGGAGATCAATTGATGACATCAAGTCTATACAGAAAGTCACATCTCCTCGATTGCTAACACTTCGTCATACCAATGAAATCCAACTGATGAAAGTGATGTAAGGGATCTTACTTAAACAGTTTTTCAGCAACCTATGTTACTGTTTTTCCTCTTACTGTTCGTACCAGTATATAACCAGTATATAGATGATTGTCACTGAGGGGCACTCACATTTCTACCTAGATGTTCTTGGAATGAAAAGAAAACATCCACAGTTCGTTTGTCATGTGATGACAAAGTCAATTAGGCCTATTGGTTATGTAACCACGTATTTGGGTTTATGGGGATGTTTTCCATCTGCTGGATGAACATAATATAGTTGAACCAATACATTACCATTAGTTATTTTAGACCCGGAACACCACAGGTGTGACGACGTTGACTAAACCACTAAATATTCAATGAATGTGGTGATCAGCAATGTTATATGTTCAAATGTCTATTGTGGAGGGAAACATAAGGTATTTAGGCAATCATATAAAAATGATCAAGTTTACATTTTGAAACTGGTAGCTGGCAACACAAAACATTCGCTAGTTGGTTCCCTGTTCCCACTGGGGTATGAGGTCATGTGACGAAGCCAGTGGACGAGCACGCACTACGTCAGTGTTCACGAACGACCTTGTTTTTGTTGATATTTAATCTCAGTGCGGCTGCGCGAGGGTCAATGTTTTCATCGTTGCTGACGCGACTCTCAAAACCGGGGAAAAAAAACGGGTGTTAATATTTCGGAGAGGGGAGCCTCTCATCTAGGCTCCTCTGTCGAAAGCGGGTCGATCACCAAGAAGCGCCGTGTCGATACTTTGTGCGGAACCCCGGAGGCTAGCTGACGTTAGCACGGAGCGTTAACCCTAGCTAGTGTCTCACCTAACCCCTTTATGTGATCGCACTCGTTTGCCACCGGACGAGGGCCAAGAAAAAACATAGTTAATCGCCATTATATGATCCAGTTTACAGTGTCAATATTACCCTCCATGTGGGTGAGGGAATTGTGTGTGTCAGACTATGGCGAGAAAAACAGTTAGCAGGAAAAGGAAAGCAGGGGAGCCCAAAGACCAACAACAGGTAGGCGGAAACCGAGCGGTGCTAACATGTTAGCATCCTAGCTGGGGAACGCGCTAGCTCGGTGTGGTATTTCATGACAAATACATGTGTGACATTTGACAGCTTCGTTTGGTTAGTCACTTCGCTGATCATTCCCATCCAGGGCGATACACTCAAAAGCCCGTTCAAAGTGATCGTGTTTAAACACGGCTTTCCTCTGTTTGTGTTTGAATGTTCGCAGTTGGCTAGGCTAACGAGTGGCGTGCAATCAGATGTTTTCAGATGACACCTCGTCTCATAACATTTAATGTACAAGGACAGCGTTAACCCATCTTACCAACATGTACTGACAACATTAGTATGTTACATGTATGAGGAAATGCACATGTTTATATTTTAAATCAGTTGCTTACGGTAAATCATTTTGCTTTCAATTAGTTTGTTTTTCAATTTAAAAAGCAAACAGAAATCCAAACATTTTTGGTGGTAGCTTCTTATTATTGGTTATGGTATGGTTATTGGTATGACGATGCCTTGTGTGTGTTTAGTCAATTATATGTACAAACATGATCTTTGTCAAATAAAGCCAGATATACAAAATATAGTTATTATTCATATTAATAAAATATTAGGGATACGCTTTACGTGGAGTCCTTCTGTAGGTACTGTAGCCACAAGCGAAGACGATGTTCCACAATTGAGAGCCGTATCTATGAACAGCTAATTTCTATCTGCTTGTATGTAATGGTGCTAAACTCACCAGTAACACACCTCTACGGACAGCGTGCGTCATCCTTTGTATGCCTATCCTTTCACTAGAATGGTCTTGAATGAGAAACTTCCGTCAAGTCTGCCACGGCTTGGGTGTTCTTAAGTGATTTAACTCGTAGCAGAATTATTAACAGAAAGTTGCGAAATGCTTTTCAAGTCAAAGAGAATGACCCAAGCTCTCCGTAGAGGTACAATATTGGTTAGTCGATCGCCATTTAATACAAACATAAGTGTTTTATTTTCATGTATAGGGCTCTCCATGAAAGGAATTGCGATCTAGAGGCCTCAGTATTGTGATCCTCTTAGTCGCTTACAGCAAGGTTATAGGATCACCAAAATGTATCTATCAAGGAATGCAAATAGTTATTCACATATTATATCCCCTATCTCTATGAGCTTGCCTAATATCCAAAGTCTGCTTGTATAAAGGTTAAACTGAAATCAATACAACACAATAGGCACGGTCTGATGTTTTCGTAGGAGGTGTATGTACGAGATCCTACTATGACTAGAATGATTTTTGGTGTGCTCCATGGGGATAGGTCATACATCCTAAGAACAATTATTGATATTTGATGTATAAAACATTGCTATATTTCATTCTATATAATTGGTTGTCTTGACAGTTGGGCCGGTGTCAGTCTGCCCCCAAGCGGAGTCGCGTCTCTTCTTCTTCGCGTCATGCCCATCAGTTGTGGGGCAGCCGGAGCTCAGTGGTGTGTGCCCTTCGTGGGCGCGAATTTCGGCCGCAGCAGCAGCATGAGTTGCGGCTGCAGCGGAGCCTCCGGGGGTTTGCTGCTGGCAGGCTCCCAGGCATCCTCAAGGAGAGGGAGTTCTCTCTGGGCCGCCTCAACAAGGTGTTTGCATCACAGTGGCTCAACCACCGCCAGGTGGTGTGCGGGACCAAGTGTAACACGGTGAGATGGCTCTTGGTAGTATTTACGGAACTCTCCAACCTAAACCAGAGCATAGGAATTGAGTGAATGGGGGCTTCATTTTTCAGGTAGTAAGAGAAATTGCTAAATTTATAAACGACTCTATACATATCCATGTGGTCAGTTTATCAATTATTGTATGTTCAAATATTTTGTTCGTGTGCTTAAGCAATACATGTTAAAAAAAAGTACATGTATGAAATAGATGTATATGTTCTTTTATACTTTTTTCATTTTATTTCTCAGCTGCTATCGACATTTCTGACTTTGAAAAGCTAGGCCCCAGCTTTGGCCTAGCTCCTCTTTTGAATTCTGGCATAATACAAGTCTGCCAAATGTGATATATGCTTAACCCAAATTCTTGCATCCTGTCAGAAAGGCACATAAAATACCATTACCCTGAGACATCAGGAAAATCTGAAGGAAATTGTTGATTTGACAAATGCCTTCTTTCCTCCTGTCTGTAGCTCTTTGTAGCGGATGTCCTTACCGGGCAGATTACCCGTATTCCCATGCTGAAAGACCGGGAGTGTCCCAGCGGAGGCTCCGGGGCAGTGGGCGCCGCCGTCGGCAGCCACCTTCTTCCAACAGCGGGATCTCGGTCTAGACTTGACCAACAGGGCTGTGGTATTCACGCCATTGAGCTGAACCCCTCGAGGACACTCCTCGCCACAGGAGGGGACAACCCTAACAGCCTGGCCGTCTACCGCCTGCCCACACTGGACCCAGTTTGTGTCGGAGATGTGAGTACTTGAGCCGTTGCCTTCCTATAACTAGGTATGCAATTTATTTAAAACATGTATGTAATCACATATAAATTACTCTTTGTAATTACTGATTTGTGGTCATTGTCTTTCAGGATGGCCACAATGACTGGATTTTCTCAATAGCATGGATAAGTGACAGCATGGCTGTTTCTGGTGAGTTGCCTTACTGCCTTTGCTGTTGTAAAGAACCGACGGAAGGACCAGGAACAAAACCGGAGACTTATGAGCATCCATCGTTGAAGATTAGTCAAGTGTGTGTCAGTGTGAGTCAAGTGTGTGTGAGTCAAGAGTGTTTTCTCCAAATGTGTAGGTTCCAGGGATGGCTCCATGGGCCTGTGGGAGGTGACTGAGGAGGTTCTTGGCCAGGCTGAGAGGAGTCAGGAAGCGGTGCCCTGTTACTCCCACATCTCCCACAGGGCCCTCAAGGACATCCCCAAGGAGTATACCAACCCGTACAATTGTAAGGTCCGAGCTCTGGCCTTCAACAATAACCACAAGGTAACGTTAGTGTGTTACTTATGGCTGTGTTATTATTATTACACCACATATAGTGCTGATGTGAATTTTGTAGTTCCCCACATATTCTTTTTAGCATTTTCTGACTTTTAAGATTTTACATTTTACCATTTTCTTTTTTAGGAGCTGGGCGCTGTGTCTTTGGATGGCTACTTTCACCTCTGGAAAGCTGAGCATAACCTGTGCAAGGTAACCGTTCAGTGTAACAACTTTACAGTCATACTTTTATCTTCCTGCAACTTTCATTCCATAATTTTAATACGTAACGTCCATATTTTAGCTGCTGTCCACCAAGCTTCCCCACTGCAAGGAGAACGTGTGTCTGGCATACGGACAGGACTGGTCGGTGTATGCAGTCGGCTCACAGGCTCACGTCTCTTTCCTGGATCCTCGACAGCCAACACAGAGCATCAAGTCTGTCAACTCCAGGGAGAGGGGAAGTGGTGAGTACTCCATCCACACAACATGGACAAGATAAAAGCTTTCCCAGGAATATTTGAGACTTAACTGTGATTAATGGCTGTACAAATAACATTTAATTGAATTTAGTATGTTGGATTGATTTATAGGAATACTCAAAGACTAAAACATTTGTTTCAAATACAATACAATTTAACACAGGGAACCAAATGAAGCCTTACTTCTCATATTAATATTATTTATGATGATGCTGATAATACAATAACAATGCAAAATATTGGATTGTAATGTGTTAATGCTAATCCATTTAAAATGCCTGTGGAATACTAAACGAGGAGAAATATACTTTTAGCCAATCCCTGAACATTGTATTTGTCCGTGTGCAGGGATTCGATCTGTGAGTTTCTACGAACACATAGTGACGGTTGGCACAGGCCAAGGCTCCCTCCTCTTCTTCGACATACGGGCCCACAGATTCCTGGAAGACCCCCTGAACCCGGCCGGCGGGTACCGGCAGCGTCCAGGAGAAGGAACCCTCAAGCTCACCACAGGGAAGGGCTGGCTGGTATGTGCTTGGATTTTGTTTCAGTTGACTCGATTCTAGAGATGCGGTATAAATATCAGTCCGATAAAGCAGGGCTGAACAGTGCGACAGTTTGGTTTGCATATGTTTTTAAAACCGATTGTGAAGTTAAATATGTATTAACTTTCAGATTTGCAAGTGGAATGCGCTGCTATCATATATTTCAAATTAGGTGAAAGAACTTTACTATTCTTTAACTATGTAAACCAAACCTAAAAGGTAAATCTTGGTAGTCAATAGCCGCATACCCACCAGGGGTACTTTTCCCGCTAGGAGGTTTTGTGGGTGTGGTTTGGAGAGAGGATTCGCCCAGGATCCGCCCCTCAGGATTCTTTCCCAGCGACTCAGATCGTCCTCCAGCAGAGGTGGTACTTTTCTGAGCCTCTTCCGGAGCCGTTGCTCCAATCATTTTGCAGGTCCAATGCGTCATGCTTTTTGCGACACTTGGAAGTGATTTTCATTCAGGAGGGAAGAACCAGGAAGAACACACAAACACTGTGTGTTTGGCAACACAACACAACAGCTGGACCTGGCAACTGGAGCGGCACAAGCAGCATCGACTGGAAAACTTAGACTGTTTTCCAATCGATCTAAAAAGCATTTGCGGGATGAACCGAATGCCGGGTGGGCTTTCCCAAGGCGTACCGACGTGACTCCTGGTGCCGCTACAGACACCGTAGCTGGGGAGATCCGCGAGAAGAGCCCGACACACGTCCAGAGTCGCCGCCGACCGTTGCCTGAGCCTAAAGCCCCCACACCCGACTTCCACGCCCGACTCAGGACGGCCCTTCGAGCCCCGTGGACGGCGAACCGCACCGTGAGACACGAGATCCTCCGGACCGCCTGTCCCGAACGCTTCCACCGGGGGAGACGATACCCAGCCCGCACCCCAGCCCGACCGACCCAGCCCTTAGAGCCAATCCTTATCCCCAAACTACTATCTGGCATCGTAGAGCCACTTTTCTCTCCTGTGTTGATTACAGTATAAATAAAAAAGGCTTCCTTAGAATGTCTTTTAATTATTTTGACAGAATGTATTATCATACAGGCATTTTTATTCTTTACATGCCATAACTCAATAAGGCTGCAGAACATAATCCACACCTCCATAATATAACATACTCAATTATATTGTACTGATATGCTTTTGACTAATATTTGATCCATCCGCAGCACAAATATGAAGTGTAAATGAACACCCGCACCCCACTCTGTTGTCACAGCCATAAAAAGCACACAAACGTGTCATGTTTTATTTGTTTGACAAATCTAGAATAATGGCAAACTCCGATATTTCCAAAATAAATTATCGCGCAAATTGCGCTGTCTTGCTGTCATGCCGGTGTTGTTTATGTAGTAAACAAGTATTGCGCATTGTGATGTAAAAATCTGTATTATGTTTAATGTCTGTATTCTGTGTCTGTATCTGCATGCCTGCGTTCTCAGAACAAAGGAGAGAGCCATTTGTGTGTGTCTTTACATCTTCTGGGGCCTGCATCCTGACCTCCTGTGGAGAGTTTGGGGTTGAGCTGATAAGGGGGGTTCACGGACCCATCTGTGTCACACCTACTGGAGCTTCAAACACAGAGATGAACATCTCTTCAGAGAGGGGGTAGCAGTCCAGAGAGTATAAGAATCATTTAGTTTGAGAGAACTTTGTCTTTCAACCAGCGAAGCTCTTGAGTGGAGGTTGTTGGACCGGGAGCTTAGCTACTGACGGCTCTTTCGTAGCATCAGAGCTGGCTTCCTGATTCAGGGGAGCTACCGGGGGAGATGCGGTAGGACTGATGATTGTCTATTGTTACGTTATGTTCAATGTTATGTTTCCATGTTGTGCTGTATAATCGTCTTGTATGTCACTGTAACATTATTATTAGAAATACAACCATGATTGTCTACAAGTATTGTGTGCTTTTTGCATTTAAAAATCTCATCTGGTTTAGGCAGCATTTATTAATATTCATATTCATAAGTGTCTTTTGCTACAACAGCATGCGCATTCGAAGATACCTTTAAGAAAAAGGGCTTTTAAAGCGTTAATTTGATACAAAACTGCCAAACCCTTTCAGCGATTTTAGTTTGTTTTTCATCGTGATTTCAAACATGTGTTTTTTTATGACCATTAGACCTCGGAAAATGGAGATACAGCCCTCTCCCCATTCATTTAGATAGGGCCCTGGTCTTCTTAAATCCAAATAGCTGCCCGAAAGGCGTTTCAAAGATGGCCGCGAGTGAGGGGACTTGCCTAGAAGGACTTTGCTAATATTTCAAAACCTGGGAACGCGAAATGCATCCTGGGATATTTAACGGTACCGAGTCCACACAAGTCTCCTCTGATGCAGACTCGGTGAACGGACAGTTTAGAGAACGCATCGAGAACACTTCCGGGTTTTATGACTGTACTTGGCTCGATGCGTTCTCGGGGTTGGAACCATAGGCCGTTTCTCAATTTGTGTTCTCTGTACTTGTGTACTCATGTACTCAATATACGTCATCAGTCGGAGCCCAAGTACTGTTCCAACCCCGAGAACGCATCGGACCAAGTACGGACTTGAACCCCGGAAGTGTTCTTGATGCGTTCTTGAAACTGCCCGCTCATCGAGTCTGCATCGATGGTGACTCGTATGTACTCGTGTGCATAGACATCTTATCAGTAGACGGAGCATTTGCTGCTGTGACGCGAGAAATTTGGCCGCCATTTTGGAGTGGTGATGGGGAGCCGGAGAGCAGCCTAAACTAGTAGCGTCTACAGAAGAAAACAAGGACGCCGGGCTGGTGTTCAGTGTATTCCTGCTCAAATGAGCGGGCCGTTGAAAATAGGAATGGGGGGGATTACTTATCAAACACGCCAAAACATGTGTCCTTTATCATAGCTACACGTATGACAAAAAACGTGTGAAAATCAGTGGTATTCAGTGAGGTAAGATTAATTAAATGCGCTGACAGTTCATTGCTCCTGCCAAACGAGTGACACTGAGTGGAGCGGATCACCACTCCACTCTCCGACTGATGACGTATAAAGAGTACGCGAGTACACAAGTACAGACGAGAATGCGAATTGAGAAAAGGCCTTAGTGTTCTACCTTTCCTGTGTCTGGCTCCCAGACCGTAGTCGGGGAGCACAGGGGAGACGTCCCTACAGGGCAGATGTCCGTCGGGGGTAACACCCTTCACTATGACCGGCAGTGGGTCTGTTCAGAGGTAGGAACTGAAGACACGGGAACTGATGCTTGGCGGCTTGGTACTTTATTTTATCACAGTACACGTCTGCTTCAAACACAACCGGACTCGTCTCGTTCTTCGCTAGACTGAGGCCGTTTCTCAACCCAGAGTTTGCGTTCTCCATTCTCGTGTACTTGGAAGTACGTACCATGCAAGTCCATGCAAGTCCAAGTACGGACTTGCGAGAACGCAAGTCCGTACTTGGGGTTGGAACAGCAGTGGACTTGATGATGTCACCACCTCAGCTCTGTTCACTGTGCTTTACAGCTGAACAATATAAACAATATAAACTAATTATATCAAATAAACCCCCAGCCTCTTTCATTTTAAAATAGTATTTAAATATTTTGAATGAATATAAAAGAAAAGATGCGTGTCGTGTGTATAAGCGCACACACACATACACACACACACAATCGTGGAGATGGATCCATCTCAGATATTTGTAATAAATATAAAAGAAAAGATATGCGTGTCGTGTGTATAAGCGCGCACACACACACACACACACACACACACACACACACACACACAATCGCGGAGTGCATGCTGGGATGTATAAGCCTACCAAGGACACACGAGTACACACGAGTCACCATCGATGCAGACTCGATGAACGGCCAGTTTCGAGAACACATCGAGAACACTTCCGGGGTTCAAGTCCGTACTTGGTCTGATGCATTCTCGGGGATGGAACAGTACTTGGGCTCCGACTGATGACGTATATCGAGTACACGAGTACACGAGAACAGACGAGAACGCGAATTGAGAAACAGCCTGACTCTCGCTCACTCACCCGCCCACTCATTCACTAGGCTCGTTCACGATGGACTTGGCTAGGCTTGGCTAGGCTGAACTCGCCGATGAGAGCTGCCGGTGGCTGAGGGGGCGGGGCTTGAAAGAGCCGGAAGCCCAGCGCAGTGAAGTCGGACACCAAAGTAGACGTGATCATGACGACTCTAGCGGCATTTGCATTTTACATGGCGGACGAAATTGAAATAATGGAATTACCAGTGCTTTTTAACCAATAATAATAAGCAATGAAACATAAATAAATATCCATAAAGCCAACATTGGGAAATAAATGAATAATATTCCATGACACACATCACAGAACTGTTAACCAAAAGGGAACCATTCCGCTGTCAGGAGGCGTTGGCTAGCCGGTTGCAGCCGCCTCAGATCACGCTGCCTCGCGCTGCACAGAACGCCTCCTAAAAACTTGCTCTCACGATGTTGTGGGTCACGTGATATGGTCGCACAACTGTGACGTCTTTGCAGTTGGCTGACAAGTCGGACACGGTTTCAACCCACAATGCATCACGTTAGGTAGCCAGCTGCAGCGAGCTACAGCCCCTGTGAGAGAACAGCGCCGATACCGACGTCGCTGGCGTCTGTGTCTAGTATCATGTTGCCTTAGTCGAGTGGGTAGCCCAGGATTGGCGCAGTTGTTAGTAGGCATTTGAGTTCTTTAAATGCCGCCTGGGATTCTTCAAACCAACGAAACTGGGCATGTTTCTTGGTCAGGGCATGGAGAGGTTCTGCAATGGAAGCAAAGTCTTTAACGAACTGCCGATAGTAAGATGCAAGGCCCACAAAGCGACGGACATCTTGGAGTGACGTCGGTGTTGGCCAGTCCTGCACTTTCTGGACTTTGTTGGGGTCAGTGGCCACACCGCTCTCTGAAACAATGTGACCCAGGTAGGCTACTTGGCGGCGGAAGAGGCAGCACTTAGACGGTTTTAGTTTCAGTTTGGCCTGGTGGAGACGACTGAAAACCATTTTTGGTGCAGAATGCTGCAGAATGCTGCTGCTTTGCGTGCTCTTGGGGTCAGTTCGACTTGCCAGTAGCCGGCCGTGAGGTCAAGGGTGCTGAACCACTTGGCATCAGAGAGGGTTTCCAGCGTATCCTGGATGCGGGGCAGAGGATATGCGTCTTTAATCGTGCCGTCATTCAGTGCTCTATAGTCAATAATAATGCAGAGGCGGTACGTCCCATCTTTCTTTTTTACCATCACTATGGGCGATGCCCAACTGCTGTTGCTGCGGCGGGCCAGCCCTGCCCCCAGGCTCTGTTGTATCTGTTGGTCAGCATCCTGTTGTTTCTCCAACACCATCCGGCATGGTGGTTGCTTGACTGGGAGGCCTGGCATGGTTACGATGTCATGCTGAACCAGGCTGGTCCTGCCGAGGTCAGTGGGTCCTGTGGAGAACACATTTTCATAGGTGCACAGCAGCTGAGCTAGCTGCAGCTGCTCCTGGTTAAGCTCAGTAGAGCTCTGGGCATACACCTACAGTGCTGGTTCCCCAGCACTGTAGCTGCTGGGGGACCGAAGGGGGGCTGCTGACAGTCTGTTCAGGCTGGTTGTGGGCAACCGCGTTTGCAGGATGCAGAACCTCTGCCGGCTGGAGGAGTCCCACGATGGCCCCCTTTTTAATGGTTACGGCGCTGTTGCGCAGATTGAAGATGCAGAGGGGCATGGTCTTATTATGGGGCTGGGCTTCCACTAAAACTCGGGCCATTAACAGTCTGTGTTTTTCAACAAAGCCTTTGGTGGGGCTCAGCATCAATTCCCCTTCAACTGGATCTTTAAGGTGGATATTGCCTCTTACCACATACTCCTGCCTGGCCTCCAGCACCACCGTCTGGGCCACTCTCACTGCGTGCGCCTTTGGTTTGTTTTTAGAATCGAAATACGGCACCTCTTCTCCAAACAGCACAATCCGTTGATTCCCAAAATCAAGACGTGCCTGGGCCTGGCTCAGGAATGGATGGCCCAGGAGGGCCTCGTCACCAGCTATATCAGCAACCAGGAAGAGGACGCTCACCTGACGGTTGTGGATCTGGACAGGGATGTGAGCTTCGCCGAGCACGGGTATGTCACCAGGCCCAACACCGATCAGAGTCTCTACAATGGATGATGAGTGGAGGCCTGACATCTGGATGAATGGCATTGTAATGACACAGAGGAAAAACACTTTTCCGAGCCCCACTGTCCAAAACAGCACACACTTCTAGCTCGTACACAATCATGTGAATGCTCATTTCTTGACCATGAGCCTTAAGGTGAAGCACAGCGGACCTTGAGCTTTGAGGGGACATGGTTGAAGTTAGAGCTCTAGCTGCATTTCTTGGTGAGGGGCAATTTCTCTTCATGTGACCCAGGCCTGAACAGTCACACCAAATCTCATTCCATTTAATGTCTCTGGGGCTTTTACCTCTATATGGTGTGTGACTGTGGCTGGGAGACTCAGGTCTTTCTTCGTCGGTTCCCTCTCTGATCACCATAGCACGGGGCCTGCGCACAGCCATGCCACAGGCTCCTGAGGAGGCCGGCGACATATGATGCTGCTCGCTTCGTGGTTTCATATCGTTGGGACATCCCCCAGAGTATTAGTAAAGACTTCAACTCCTATGGCGTCCTGCTCAGAAACAGCCCTGTTGCTGTAGGCTACTGACACTCTCCTGTAGATGTCATCTCGCAAAACATGGAGAACCTCACCCGGTTTGCGGACACGCTGTCTCAGCTCGATAGCTACTGCAGCTGCATGCTGCAAGGAAGAGCCATATGCAGTTTCTATTTCCTCCACCAGGCGGACGTAGTCCCACTGGGCGGACCGGGGATTTCTGTGGATGATGGCTCCGGCTGCAACCACCATGCAGAACTTCAACTGGACAGCCATTGTCTTTGCGGACCAGTAGTTAGCTTTAGCACAACTCTCAAACCTGTGCAGGAACTCCGTCCAGGGTGTGGTGCCATTATACTGTCCGGGTCTCAAAATGGGGACTCTTTCTCGATGATCATAGTCATCCTAACTCTCAGAGGAGGGCTGATGTGACTTTGGCTGCTCACCTTTGCGAAAATAGCTCTTTAACTTCATAGTCTGACTGTGCCTTGGCTCCGGCAACTGTCGGCAACTAGCCGCACTCTGCCTGCTTAGTCTTACTCAGACAATTCAAATGGGCACAGACAAAAGTCAGTACTCATTCTTGTAGTTGAATGAGATAGTTGTGACTGACCTCAGTCCAGTATCCTCCTGCTGACACAAAGTTGTTATATGCACAGCTTTCATATAATGTTGAGAGTTCTTTGATTGCCACTGGGGGTCTCTAACCCCCATACTGAATTGTAATAATTTTGATATATGTGTGTGCTGTCTAATACTTCTATATATATCTAGTCTATATGTGTGTGCTGTCTGTCTGTAATGGTTTCCTCTGCAGGGCTTTTCCTGGGCCGCCATGCCTTGACTCCTATCAAATCCTACTTCTACATGGACCAGAAGTTGAGCTGGGCCGATGCTCAGCAACACTGCAGGGACCTGAATGGGGACCTGGCCACCGTAGACCACGTAGCGGACCTCCAGCACCTGCAAGAGTCCAGAAGCGGCTTTAATTATGACAACGACTTCATGTGGATCGGACTTTATGATGACCGCACCCGTTGGAAGTGGTCCCTTGGAGACCAGGACTACAAAATGGGCCAAAACTATGGAACATGGGAAGGATTGAACCCAGACTTCTATGACAACAGAGAGAATTGTTCAGCTATGTACCATACAGGAAGCTGGTATGATGTACCGTGCAACTACCAAATGTTTGCAATTTGCTTTGATGGTGAGGTGTAAATTTATTATTACTTTTTTTGTTAATCGTTGTTAATTATGTTTTAGCAGTACAAGTAAAAGAGGATTAAAGGCACACATTGATAACAGATATAAGATATTCTTCTCACCTTAACCATGTTTAATTAGGGTATAGATAAGAAGAATATTGACAGAGGTATAGTGTGTATATCTGATTCCTTTCCTTTTTTCTACCTCATTCTGTTTTAGATGAAGACCCCCACTACATCGTTGTCCAATACTCTATGACTTGGTACGAGGCGTTGCAACACTGCCAGTCTAACTACATTGACCTGGCTAGTGTGCCCAACGCGATCGAGAACAGCAAAATAAGGGGACTTGTTATATATTCAGCATGGATTGGTCTCCACAGATATCCGTGGTCCCACTGGTCTGACGGAAGTAGAGCCACTTTCTTGAATTGGGGACCAGGTGAACCAAACAGCGATGAAGGCCCCATTGCGCCACGTTGTGCAAAAATGAACGTCACCTCAGGGAGTTTTCTCGATGAGGAATGTGGCCTTTTGTATAACTTTGCCTGCCAGGGAGATCTGAAGCAACGCTCAACCTTCAAGGTCAAGATCAGCTCTGAAGCCGACATGACGGATCCTGAGGTGGAACGCCAGATTTTGGAACAGGTATGGTTTGTTCCTGCATTAATACTATTCTGTCAAATATATACTTATAGTTGGGTTTTCCTAGTCATGAAAAAAAATGATATGTTTTAATTCAAGGTGTAGGCCTACTCCTGTGATATAGGAAGCACTTTAATGTAGGAACGAAGATGGTAACATCGAAACCATAAAACACAGTTGGGCTAAAACATGTAAATAAATAAGAAGTAACCATGACTACTAACACCTTGTGTCTGTCCCCCAGCTCTATGCGAAACTGGCCATGGTGGGTGTGACTGGTACAAATATCAGCTGGGTTCTCAAGGACGGACAGGTGTTTCACAAGGACCAGCCCAGCAAGAAATGAGGAGGTCATCGCTGTGTTCTGCTCTTTGTGTATTGAAATATAGCTTTAGTCAGCTAGCAACAGGGCTCCAAAGAGATCCACCTTTAGGCTGAGAACATTTAGAGAATACAACATAAATTGTTCTGTAAGGATATCTAGTTGAAAAAAAATAGTGTTTTTCTGCTTGTTTTTTATTATAATTTGTAGTAGCAGTACTAGTAGTTAAAGTATAGTAGTTGTAGTAGTAGTACTAGTAGTAGTAGTAGTAGTAGTAGTAGTAGTAGCAGCAGCAGCAGCAGCAGCTGCAGCTGCAGTAGTAGTAGTAGTAGTAGTAGTAGTAGTAGTAGTAGTAGTAGTAGTAGTAGTAGTAGTAGTAGTAGTAGTAGTAGTAGCAGTAGCAGTAGCAGTAGTAGTAGTAGTACCACCACCCCTCTCTGCAGGTGTTCAGTTTCCACCAACACCTCAAAATGTTTGTTAACA
>OMLJ01113521.1:0-15319 GCA_900302595.1 Gadiculus argenteus
TCTTAACAGTGTACCATAGAACGGATAGCTGGGCCTCAGGATTGTGTTAATAACAGATTTTTACTGTAAGCATTTGTTATTGACAATCAATGATGTTTTTTTAAGACGGAGCAGAGGACGGGAGGGCTTCAGGCCAAGACATGACGACAATACAGAACACAGATTGAACCGTCAACAACAAGGAGCATGCAGGCATTCAAGACAAAAATGGGTCAAGTTCTGTTTCCTGCAACAGAAAGGGACTTCGGCCATCAGTGATGAAGGAAAAGCATTTGCTGGGAGGGAGGAGAGGCTGGTGGGAGGGGTAGGAGCAGTAGTAAACTCCTCTCTCTGGGACTCTGGGATAGTGTGGACATCACAGCGGTCAGGAGTGGGGGTTTAACAGCAGGATGTGTGGGTCTGGGTGGTGTGATCTGGAGCATTTCTGGAGCGTAGCGACATGATGGACGGAAAAATACAGCTGCTGGAGGATGAGGTCACCGTCTCGTCTTGGGCAGAAGACTTCCAAACGTTACTGTTTACGCTACGGATGGAAACATTATAGGGGTGGTAGGGGAGGAGGGGACTTTGGGACAACTGAAAAATATACAGGCAGGACCATTCCTCTGCGTCCTCTCCCTGTTAAATAAATATTAGTCAAGACATTGAACATGACGACATGAATTATAATTAAATGTCACGGCAGCAGATACAAGTTGGAGAAGTTGTACCTGTGAAGTTATAGGAAAAAAAGACATTTGAGAAGAATGAATTAATGAATGAAGGAAGGAGCGGTGCAGGGCGGCGGGCGGGGCGTACCCTGAGTGGTGAGCAGGAGCTTCTCGGCGTTGCTAGGCAACCCCAGCCAAGCTGGAGTCTGGGTGTCCGGGAGCATCTCCACCCAGTGCATGAATTCCTCACGCCTGGAACGCATGACACACAAATGTTGGCAGACAACAGGAACAAATCCTGTCTTTGACATTTGACTGTATTCTTAAAAATAATTTTTTTTTCCCAACTCCAGATCCAACTCCCGCCTCAAACAAAGAGACCACTGACCTGATGCCCTCGGGCATCTTGATGTCTTTGTGTCCGTCCACCTTCAGCGCCAGCTTGAACTCGCTGTCGAAGCTGCGGGTGGTGAAGATGCGGTCCAGGAAGGTGTTGAGCAGCCGCTGGTCGAACTCGTTGTCGATGCGACCGCCGTAGATGGACTGAGCCATCAGGGTCTTCAGCGCCGCCCAGGGGATCTTCTCTGGGGAGATGTTCTGACGACCCTGAGGGTGTAGAGAAAAAATGTCCTCAGTAACATTTACTCAAAGTATAAATAGGTGAAGAAAACGAGGACATTGTGTTAAGGTGTGCTCAAAGTGTTCTCTGGCACCTTGGCGGTGTCGTCCAGCCAGGTGTCCACCGTGTCACAGGCAGAGCGCAGGTCAGACTCCCCGAACTCGTACTTCTTGGACCAGCCCAGCGGGGCGTAGCGCAGGCGCTCCTGGATGACGGCGTGGAACCAGGCCAGCAGGAAGTACAGACGCGCACGCTCGTTGGGAGACTAATGGGAGGAACAGGGAATTTGTCTCATTATTACAAAGTTTGCGAACATTTAAATGGAAATGTGTCATTTTAGATTTTATCCTTATTCTTTGCATGACTAGAAATGACAAGAAACAAAAACGAAACTCAAAGGTTCCCCCCCCCCAAAAGAGTTAGGGAGCCACCTTCCAGAACAAGAAGATGGATTGTAAAAAGATACCTGATGCAAGTTGTTAAAACTACATTTGAAGTCAACCCCCTTTTAACTTCATGCCATCAGAATTAGCAGCAAAACAATGCCTTTCTTTCCCCTCTTTGTACTCTCATCCTTCTGAGACCATTTGTCTCTCGTGCCCTGTTTTTGTGGAATAGCCTATCCAGACATATAAGAGAAGCGGGGTCCGTGGATGCTTTCAAATCTATGTTAAAGTTATTTCTATTCTCAAAGCACTACGGAATGTAACCTGCTGTCCTCCTTCACTATTTAAGTAAATTCTTGCTGTAACTTGCCTCCCACTATTCAGTCAACTCTGTTTTGTCCGTATCACTTTGCTTTATCGATGTACTGTTTTGTCCGTATCACTCTGTACGCATCACTCTGCTTTATCAATGTATTGATGTCTTTTCCCAGAAGTGCTCTGAGACCATTTCGATGGTTCTGCACTTTAAACAATAAATTGATCAACCTGTTTATTACCAGGGGGGGTAATGGCTTCATGTCAGTGTTGTGTGGTGCAGTCACCTTGCACATGCGGGCCACGGGGATGCTGCTGAAGGTGCGCAGCATGTTGGCCTTCACACCGGGAGGGGGCTCGAACACAAAGATACGTCCGGCACGCAGCAGGTTCACTGGCACCTGGGAACACAAGGGAGACACAAGGTCACACCTGAGAACCCACCAGGTAAGACATGGCCACCAGGTAAGGCTGGGGATGCACACCCCAGCAGAGAGCCCTGAGGAGGTGGCCTCGGGGTTACCTTGGGGTTGATCTCCATGGTGAGGAAGAGCCTGAAGCTGGCGTGGGGCTGCATGGAGTGCAGCTTCTTCTCCAGCTGCATCAGCCAGCCGGGGGCCAGGTGGACGTTCTCCAGCATCACCCAGCGGCCAGACTTCACCGCCGTGTTGATGTCCCGGTCGGCCTTGTTGAAGCCCTCAGCCGAACCTGAGAGGAGAAGGAAGGGAGGGAGGAGTCGAGAATGTTACAGTTGTCCTGCGTTGTTGGTTTTAACCCAGAAGTAGCAAACCAACCATAACCCCGTACATATTACTTCTCATGCACTTGTTGCTGCATTAATGTTGTATTGGAGATATGAATATCTTCTCCCCCCCCCTTACGAACCGATAGAGATGGAGGTGATGTGTTTGTTCTCCTCGGTGGCCAGATCGCGGACCAGGCCGCTGGCGTCGTAGCCGGGCACGGAGCACATCAGCACTGGGGTGTTGGGCTTCACCTGTTCACAAACACCAACAAGGGGGACACTCAGAAGGACTCCATCATTTATTATTTTGGTCATTTATGCCAAGTCAACAAGGGAATCATCTGTCAACAAGGGAATCATCTCATCAGTAGGGACTACAGATAAAAATAGAGTTATAGAGTTATAGTTTCGATAACTAAATCTGGTACATTTGTGTGTCTGACATGTCCATTAATGTACACTGTCCCTTTTAAATAAAGAAAAAGTCTTCATTCATTCAGATTCAGCCTTTTAATACAGTCGAGTCTCATCCTATTGAAATGACCCAGCACACATGTCCATCTGGAAAACTATCCATGGCCAAGACCAACTACAAAGTGCTACAGCGGGCCTAAATGGTGGATAACGTACCTCCATATCCACGATGTTGCCCAGGTCCAGCGGCTGCTCGATGATGTTCATGAAGGTCTCGCCCAGCACCTTGCACACGAAGATGTGGGACATGGCGAGCAGACGGTCCGGGCGGAAGGCCTGGATCAGCAGCAGCTGGTGCACCGCCTGGCCAATCACAGCTGAGCGGGAGGTGGAGACGCAAAAGGTTAGTGCAAAAATACGGTACAATGTGACACGTTTACTACATTCAAGGACAGGTTTATGGCGCTGGACGATTTATCTTCCTGGACAGATCTAAATCCCCTCTCAAAAAAATGTTGACTAAATAAAATGCATTTGCACAATTGAATCAAATAAAAGGTCCCTAAAATACTCACTGGACTGCTTCTCCTCAGACCACACGTAAGGAACAGACAGTTCTGGAGTGTTGCTCTCCAGCCACATGAAGAATTGCTGGAGGAAAAATGAAAAATAAATTAGTTATTTGTTTACATAAAATGATTGAAAACCTTTCCCTTTAAACAAAAAAAAAAAGGGTAGTATGAACAGTCAACATATAGGGTAGGTAGTATGAACCATGGAGGTATAATATAACTGGAGAGAGTGAGAAGCCCCGCCCCCCAGTCATTTCAATGGTGCATGCTAGGCTACCAAACTCGGCCTGATTGGGCCAAAATCGTCTGAAATTCCCTATTGCCATGATGGATTTATGTCAGTTTAATTCCGGCTCAAGCATCCTGTGAGCCTCACCTCGTCCTCCTCCACCTTGGACACCAGGTCTTTGAAGGCGGGCGTGCGGCTGAGGCGGACCATGTCCTCGCACTGCTCCGTGGTCAGACCCTTGACCTTGGGCAGGGACATGCCCGTCAGCACGATCTCCTTACTGCGCAGGAAGTGCAGGAACTCCACGTCGAAGGAGCGCTCACTGCGGAGAGACACCAGGTCACCAGGTCACCGGTGTTATAGTGAGCAACGGGAGAACCGCTGAGAGGTTGGTTTTACAGCGGGGTCATTGAGAGAGAGAGAGTGGACTCACGTGGTCATGCCCTTGAGGTTGATCCGAGCCAGTAGCATGGCGAAGGTGATGTGGTCCTGGTGAAGCATGCCTCTCGCCACTCGGTTGAACACCACCTACAACCATGAATAATACAAAAGGCAAACTCAATCCACCTCCATTTAAAAGTCTTGGCTCAAAGTGGGTTCGCGTAAACGGTCAACCGTGTTTATTACTACTGCTCGATGTTTTACATTTACATTCTTTATCAATGATGTTATTATCCAGAAATGTTCAGAGACCATTTTGATGGCTTTATTAATGTATTGATGCTATTATCCAGAAGTGTTCTGAGACCATTTCAATGGTGAGACTGCATTTTAAATAATAAATGGATTGATTCTGCTTTAACATACATTTATTCTACTCCTATTCTTTTTTTTTTTGCACATTCCCATTACAAAAAAATCAATCTTTAAAATGTTCACGACTGTCCTTTACGTCTGCTGTGTGCTGACTGAGAGTCCGGTGTGTTGTACCTGGAAGAGGTCCTTGGTGATGAGGTCCAGCCTGTGTGTGTGGTCGCTGATGCCCTTCAGACTGGCGTTCTCGTACAGCACCGTGTGGTACGTGTCCAGGAAGAAGTGCAGCGAGTACTGGTACAGGAAGTGGATCTGGACACGGGAAGCATAATGGGCAGGTGAAGTTAGAAAATACGTTTGAAAACTTTTTACAAAACCATTTATGAGCCGGGTCAAAGCCAGAACCTTTCGGCTGTCATTGAAACATATCAAATAATCATCACATTAACTAACACTTACTAATCATTAGTAAGCACAATATGTACTGTACATCTCCCTGTTTAACCATTTTTATTTCTTATAGATTTTGTTATCCATTCATAATATTCTTAATTTGTTCAAACTTATATTGTATTTGCATATATGCAAAGTATGAGTATGTCACACAAACGTTTCATTGCACATCCTGTATGAGTATGTGACTAATAAAAACCATTGACTCTGTATTTGAATCAAGCGGCCGGTGATGCTGACCTGGTTCAGGGCCTCCATGGTGAAGTAGATGCTGCTGCAGGCCGAGGAGAGAGACAGGTACTGCTGGGACACCGCCTCCACCTCCGCCATGACGATGTCCGTCTCCTCCACCTTGCGGGTCACCTCCGCCGCCTCCTTCTTCAGGTTCTCCAGCGTGGTGATGATGGTGTCGTCGTCCAGGATGCGACCCTTGACCTCGTTGAGGGCCTGCAGCAGAGACTTCTCCAGCTGGCGCAGGCGCAGCTGGAACTCACCTGGGAAGATATGAGAGTTAATGAACCTTCAAGTCAATACGTTTAATATACAATACCATTCAGTATTACAATCATTATGAGCTTTATTTAGTAGAAAGATAACTATACTGAACAGTGTTAACACAATCCTTTGCAGTTGCTCCAATAGCCGCGTACCGACCAGGACTTTTTCAGTCCCAGGCTTTTTTTTTTGGCTCCGCCCACGCATTAGCTCCCCTTGTCATCGCGTACACACTACAGGGAAGTCCGAGAGGCTTATCAACGGAGCGTCGACGAGCTACGAGCGGCTCAGAAAAGTACCACCTTTGCTGGAGGACTTTCTGAACCGCTGCAAGAGTCCCTGAGGGGCAGATCCTCTCTCCAAACCACACCCACAAAACCTCATAGCGGGAAAAGTACGCCTGGTCGGTACGCGGCTATTGGCTGTAATTTCCGCTCACTCCCTGTTCAACCCCGTTCCCTGACATTCCCATCCCCGGTGAGCCGGTCAGCTCTCCGCCCTCACCCTGTAGCTTGAGCAGGTCGGAGCGCTTCTCGTCCACGTCCGGCCTCTCGGCCTTCAGCACCTCGTTGAGGCACTGGCTCTGCAGGCTGCTGCGCGTCACCGTGAAGTTGACGAAGGTCACGCGGGAACACAGGTCCGGCGGGAACTCCACCGTGGGGTCCCGGGTGGAGAGGAATATGACGAACGAGGGCGACAGGTCGATGTCCTGGTCGCCCAGGGTGATGAGGACGCGTCCCCCCGTCCGGCGCACCTCTCGGTTCAGCACCGGGTTCAGGATGGGGTCGTAGCTCTCCACGTCCTGATGGGTGGGACACATTTAAATGCTTTTATTTGGATCCAAATTTACAGAGAAGGAGAAAAAGATCCAAACATTTTGGGAAGAAATATTGTTAGGTTAGGTTCAACAAGCTTACATGCCTTTACAAGGCCTACATTATAAGTTAAGATATTACGCCGGTCGGGCCGTTACCTGCACCAGCAGGGGGTTTCCGAAACGCAGGGCGCTCTCCAGGTTCTTCCTGAACGCGTCGTCCAGGAAGCTGGTCCGGGTGATCTTGCGTTCCTTGTACTCGTTCATGATGAACTCTGTGGCCTGGCCCGACGGGTCGATGATGAGTGGGTACCTGGGAACACACGACGACAACAAGATTAAAGCACGTCCTTCAGAACCAGGGTCACGCTAGCTTTAGGAGGGTCGTCTGATGAAAGGGTTTCTCTCGCTACCCGTGGAACATCCCCCCTCCTCACTGACCTGTTGAACCTCTTCAGCATGATGGCGTTCTCCGTGCACAGGTCGTCAGCGGGCAGCGAGCTGGCCTGCCAGCGCAGACGCTCGTCCGCGTTAGACAGGTACTCCGTCCGGGCGATGTCGGTACGGAACTGAAAATGAAGCAAATGAAGAGAACGTCAACAACTTAGGAGTGTGTGTGGAGTCATAGCATGAGGGTAGATGTGTTTTAAATGAAAGACTTTAATCCAAAGCTTATTTAGATGGAGGGAGGGATCCCCCACTCTGCGTTCCTCCTCAAGATTTCTTCCTTGCTGATTAAGGGAGTTTGTTTTCTTGCCCTTTTGGGGGCTTGGGTCATAAATATTTCACCTGTGTCCTTTGAAACTGTAATGGTGATTAAGTTCTATACAAATAAAATGTTATTGAATAGATACGTGTTGTCAAGGAGCAGGTAGAAGGTTAGGGCTTCTACATCTGGGATCGAACCCAGCGCCTTTCGGGCTGGGAGTGGAACCCCCAGCCCGCGTTAGGGACGCCTCGGTTACCTGGATGTTGGCCTGCTGCAGGTGGTGCGACCAGGTGGTGAACAGGTTCTGCCGCATCTGCTGCTCAAAGTAGCCGGCATAGGCGATGAAGGCGGCCGAGAGCAGACAGTCCCCGGCGATGGTGGACATCTGGTTCTTAAAGGTCTCGCTGGTCTGCTCCCAGCGGTCCCGCTCTGCCGAGAGGCTCTTGAGCAGGGCGTGGCTGCGGTTCACCTGGGGAACGCGCACACACACAAGTGGAATAGAGAATGAATACAAGAACGATGGCTGTGTGTTCACAGCACACTGACAACTAGTAATGTTTCACCATGGGACTACTTTCAGTATGTGCCTAATGTGTTGCTATTACGCTTTCACCAAGCAAACTCTGAGCTATTGTGCATAATGTTAACTTCAACTTGTATGTGACCAATGAGCCAGTCTCGCCTGCAGGCTCCACAAAGCCAGCATTCCCATTGGACAGAACTACAGTACATGGGTCGCCATGTAGTTCCATGCTTATCCCCTTTTCTTTTTTTTTTAGCTTGGGACAATCCCACTTAGACATTTGCTGCTTGGATAATATGACCGTGGTCATATGCACATGGACAGTGCAGTGGACGTGACAGACGCGTTGCCGTTACCTTGGCCTCCACTGCGGCCAGGTCGGCCTTGATGGCCTGGGCCTCAGAGATGAGCACAGCGTACTCCTCCTTGTAGCGGGCGATGCTGGCCTCCAGGTCGCGGATCATCTGCTCCACCTCCTCCGCCTTGGACTTGTTGTCGGTGGCGTAGTCCTCCAGCTTCTGCAGCTCGTTGCGCAGCGGCTCCACGCGCTTCAGCATGTCGGCGTAGTTCAGCTGAGGGACGGAGGGAGGCGAGTGAGACTAGGACGGTGGAGAGGCTTTGAACTGGATGATAACCAAACCAAACAAAGCCCCTTCAACTTGACGGATTAGCCCATGTCATTGCAAATTAGATAACATGTTTATATTTGAATATTCTGAATATTTGCTCAGTATGGCTGTGCACAACCGTGGTACTACATTTCTATAATATTGTCACGAAAATAAGCCCTCAAATGAGAACTTGGGTTATAGAAAAACCCCAATTTATAGTTTGTATTCAAGCCACTGTGAGATTCAGGATGCATATCATGATCAAAATGGTGCGAGATTGTGTGCAAACCTCTGTTCCAAATGCTAAGTGATTGGTGTGAATGAGGGGGGGAATTGAGGGGGTCCCCTACCTGAGCGATGGCCCATTTCACCATGGGCCCGCAGGCCAGAGAGGCCCGGTTGACCTGCTCGTAGTTGTAGCTGGGGTTCGACATGTAGTTCTTCTTCATCTTCTCGCGGATGGAGTCACTAGAATTGGGGAACATTTGATGTATTTTTTTTAGATCTGACGTGAGAATCAAGAATCAAAGATAATTTTTTTGGGGCAATATTTGAATAATTTGAAATAGAGTGAAAAGATCACAGGGATGGGGGAAAGTGTTGAGAAATGGGAAGAGGATGGAGAATAGGCGGACAGGCTCTGAATATAAAATGTAATAGTTGTTTGATGGAGGAATAGAGGTGATTTCTAATTTAACTTCCTAGTCAGCTGTCCATTTGACAGGTCGGGGTCTAAATCCATTTAGTTAATTCCAGGAAAAGGTTAATCACTAATGTTATGATCAGAATAATTTTTGATTCATTTCGACAAGATCTTTCCCCTTCACAATGAAGCGGAATATATGTATTTATGTTAAAAAATATGTAATTTAAATATAAAAAATGTACAAAAAATAAGAAAAATCACACCGATAATCAACGTGTCTGCGAATGATTTTCGGAACGATCATTGTCCGAATAGACTCGGCAAGGCGTCATTCTCGATCTCCCGTCGACGTCGGTACCTCATCTCCTCGGAGGAGAAGTTGACTATGCTGCTGATGAAATTGTCCCTGATTATAACTTGTCTGATCTTTTTCCAGTCGCCGGTCTCCTCGCCGAGCAGCATGCAGATAGACTCCAGCGCCAGCTTGACGGCGGCGGGCGGGTTGGTCATAGCCCGCACCTCTACCAGGTGCTGCCTCTTTATAGAGCTCACCACTGGACCAGGGAGCAGGGGGGCGACGTGGGGGGATGGTGGTGGTGGTGGTGGGATGGGAGAGGGGGGAGGATGGATGGATGGATGTAGAAAAAGGAGGGATGGGATAGATACATAGAGAGCAAGAGAGAGAGAGACAGGGGAAGAGAGAATAACACTTTAGTCAAACGCTTGTGGACGCCCTGCCGTCTCTACCTGATCTCGTCGGCATTGAAGTTGACGATGGTGGGGATAAAGTTCTCCCTCATGATGATGGAGCGGATCTGCTTCCAGTCCGTGGTGCTCTCCCCCAGCAGCAGGCAGATGGACTCCAGGGCCACCTTGACGGCGGCGGGGGGGTTGGCCATGGAGCGCACCTCCACCAGGTGCTGCTTCTTAATGGACTTAACGGCTGACGCAGGGTTAAGTTAAGGGGGGGAAGGAGGAGGCGGAGGGTGGTGAGAAAAAGGAGGTGAGTGAGAGCGCAAGAGGGGGGGAAAGGGCAGTGGAGGTGACAGACAAATCGTTTTTTGGACTGAGGGAAAATCTTTGGGCTGGTGGATATTAGCTTTTGATAGAACAACCCTAAACTCATTAATATAGCTTAATAATGCACAGAGAAAGGATTGAAGCGTTATACAATATCTATCAATCTATACGGTCCATAAAAACTTCAGTGGATAAGTAAGAATTATAATAATGTATACCATTCTGAGCCTCAATAACGGCCGGCTCCACTTGGTCCAGATCCTCTTTGACGCTGAGCTGCTTGTCTTTGATCACCTCCTGCTGCTTGTACACAGACTCCTGGATCTCCTGACTCATCACCTGGAATCACCACGCCACCCAGGCACAGTTATAGTTAGATGCTAGGCTATGTGGGCATGATTGATTCTTGGTTCTTGATCCAGGTATCAAGAACTGGCAAAACCAATGCTCCTTCAAGGGGCAGCTTACCTTCTTCTTCTCAGCCTCCTGCTGGTCTTTGACCATCTTCTTCAGCTTGTCGTTGGCGGCGGCGTTCTTCACCTCCAGCTCCTGGCTCTTGATCCTCAGGTCACGACGGAGCTCCTCCACCTTGAAGGGGGAGAGACAGGAATCATTGTGAGACACGAAAAAGTACCACCAAGATCCTTGCTGCAGGAAGTGTGGTAGGCCACCGTTGGTACCTTGAAAGGCGCTTTTAAAATCAAATGTATCATTATTTATATATAAGGAAGGGGTGGGGGAGGGGAGAGAGCCGTACCTGGTCCACGGTCTCCTTGATCTTGCGGAGGCCGACGTTGAGGTGCATCTGCTGCTCCTCCAGCTCGCTGCGCTTCTCGTTGAACAGGTTGGCGTAGTGGTTGATGAAGTCCAGGTAATGGCGCGGGGTGATGGCCATGGTGCGCCCGCCGCGCTTCGCCAGGCGGTTATTTGCCTATAAAAAGAAAATTAAACGTTATGGAATGACTGAAAATGTTTTGTAGGAAAAATAGGACAGCAGTTTGGCAGTGTCTCGATGGCAAAAAGTCTGTACCTGAATCTAGGTCATAGGCCACAGTATTATTTGTTTGTTTATTTTAACACTGAACTGAAAGCAATCCCTCTGGTATCTCTTCTCGGTGTGTTATTCAGAGCCTACCTGGTGCAGGGTCGTGTGCACGAACACACAGCCGTTGACGATGGCTTCGCGGTGACTGGGGGGTTGGGGCATCTTGTCGTAGATGATGGGCATGTAGTCCGGCACCTTCCAGGTGGGCTTCTCCAGGTCCATCTTGCTGGTGAACTCCTTGCCCACCTGGTACAGGGCCTCGGTGGACCAGTCTCCGAACCAGTTAAGCACGCATCTAAAAACAAGAGGAACGGACGGTGTCATTCCCTCTCCCCTGTCTCTCTTTAGATCATTTTCCATGAAGGCACAAAAATGCAATAAATACATCTATAGCCGCGTACCGACCAGGACTTTTTCAGTCCCAGGCTTTTCTTTCTTCGCCCACGCATTAGCTCCCCTTGTCGTCGCGTACGCACCACAGGGAAGTCCGAGAGGCTTACGGAGCGTCGACGAGCTACGAGCGGCTCAGAAAAGTACCACCTCTGCTGGAGGACTTTGTGAGCCGCTGTAAGAGGGGCTGAGTGGGCGGATCCTCTCTCCAAACCGCACCCACAAAACCTCATAGCGGGAAAAGTATGCCTGGTCGGTACGCGGCTTATATTGGGAAGTGGAGTGTAAAGACATTGAGCAGTGTAGTGGAGGGGGTGTACCTGTTGAAGAGGGCGGGGGAGGTGGCGGCGCGGTCCTTGAGCCCCTCCGAGGAGGGGTTCATGGTGAAGACCACGTGCAGGTTCCTGATCACCTGGCTGGTGAACCACTTGTACAGCTCCTCGTGGGTGTCCAGCATGTGGCCCTCCTTCTGGGCGCCCTCCTTGCACTGGGTCATCAGCGTGGCGTACTCGTCGCCCTCAAACAGCCCGGGAACCTGAAGGGGGGGACACACGGGGACACAGGGGTTATGGACCAAGGAATGGATATGTGAGGAAGGGTCTGGCAGGAAACTCAATTATTTGACACCAAGCATCCAGCAAAATTGAAACACCTCAAGGGCTACGTTGAAGAGAACTTCAACGTAGCCCTTGAGGTTCTCACGCTCGCCGTGAGCACAGGGTAAACGGGAGTCCAGTCAGTGTCACGTCACCTCTCCGTTGGCCAGCAGGGTGTTCATCCTCTCCAGGAAGCCAGAGTCCAGCACGTTGGACTCGTCCATGATGAAGGCGATCTTCTCGTTCTTGCAGCCCGAGCGCCGCAGCACCGTGCGCAGGTCCTCGTCAAAGTCCTCGCCCGTGTACTTCCTGTGCACCTGCAGATGCATACGCGGCATGTTAATGAACAGAGCTTCACACATAAAAGGCCATTCATAACGCGCCACATACCGTTTCATGTAAACGGTGAAAGAAATACGTACAACATTGCAGAAGCTTCAAACTGAAACTGAAAATAATTGATATATTGTGTTGTACAAACCTTGATTTGGTAGACGCTCAGGCCATTCATCCAGGCTACGAACCGGGACAGGGTGGTCTTTCCGGCTCCACTGACACCGATCAGCAGGAGATGACCCTGAGGCTGGCGGAAGATTCTGGAAGGGTCCAGGACGAAAAAAGGACAGTCAACTTCAAAGCACAAAAGGACTTTTAGAGGCTTAATACAAAGCGTGGCGGAGCTGGGATGAGACGTACCGGTCGATGCGGAGGACGTGGTCCAGCACCTCGTTGAACAGCACCAGAGGCACGTCCAGCTCCTCCTCGTAGAAGACCTTCAGACGGGCCTTCACGTAGTCCCGGAGCTCCTCCTGCTCCACGGGGATGTAGTCCTGCAGGCGGGGAGGGACACGGGTCAGTACGCAGACAATACTGTGAGTTGTAATAGATTAACAGTACAGCTCTAGTAATACTCTGGTAAAGGTGTATGAAGAGGTGTACCTTGGAGAGCCAGTTGCTGTAGAGGATGGGTCGGTTGAGGCCCTTCTCCTTGTCGATGTTGGGGAAGTGTTTGAGCGCCACCATGTCGATGTTCTCGTCGGTCCATCGCCTCTCCTCATCCTCCACCAGTCTGGGAGACACAACATGTTAGTGCTGCTACGTACGGTCCTGTCATTCATCAAGTCATTGTATTTACAAGGGATTTATCTTTTCGGTTGACTGTTGCTTTAACAGCAGAGTTTCTCGTGGGATTAGACCAGTAACCACAGTTCCCCGTGCTCCCTCCTCACCTGTCCTGGAAGAGGCGCAGGGCTTCGTGGGCCCAGATGCGGATCAGGCCCTCCACGGGGAGGGTCTCCAGGGGCCTCAGGGCCTCGAAGATGCCCCTCACCCACCGGGTCATCTCTCTGGGGGAGTAGATGTAGTGGGGCTGGGTGTCCTGGGTGAAGCGCTCCTACACAAAAGAAATGAAACCCATTGAATCCTTCTTTGAATTGGGGAAAAAACATGGCGTATATACTAAAGTACAATTGTGTCATATGTAAGACTGCTCGATTATGGAAAAAAGCACGATTGTTTTGGTCAATATTGACATCACAATTATTCAAAGGATTATTTTTGAGTTTGAAAACATGAAGCATTTATACAGCATTTCCCTCTAAAAAAACTATTTATCTAAAAAAAACTCCCCTTTACATTACAAAATGTTCAAATAGAAAATTTTTAAATCGAACATAATGTTCAAATATCTATCCAGCTGGATCTGGCTGTAAATAATAAAAAAAAAACTCAATGTGATGATATTAGTTTGGAGTTCGTTTGACTCAAATCGAATTCACAATACAAATTTGATGAAGTGCACAGCCCTAGTCATGCGTTACCATTGGTATTTAAGTGCACAGCCCTAGTCATGCGTTACCATTGGTATTTAAGTGCACAGCCCTAGTCATGCGTTACCATTGGTATTTACAATCTTCCCCCACCATGTTCCAGAGCGTTGAAGGCCAGCCGGTCGTACCTGAGACATGGTGTAGAACTCCACCATGGCGGCGGTCAGCGGCTCGGCGAATGTGCGGAGGGACGGGATGAGGCGCAGCATGGCCCGGTTGAAGGTGCCGTAGATCTGGGTGAGGGAGGCGGGGCCCGGGTAGTCCACGTACACCACGGGGACGTGGCGCAGGAACCTGGTGGGGAGAGGGGGAAGACATTCATGGTGACACCGGTCATGAGGACATTCCCATCACCTATTAGAATTTTCCATCAAGAGCGATAGTGAATCTAAACTTCCATTGATTCTTAGAAAAAACGATAGAAAAAGCACTACTGATGTGCTCTTGTACTGTGACGGTAACATGTCTTGATACTGGTACCTGTGTGTGAGGGGCTTTCTACCAGGATCTGTAGGGGGGTTACAGGCTCCTACAAACTGGATTCTTTCCAGTTTGACCCAAGTCTGGTCAGAGGTACGATAGAACCCTCCATGCTCGACCATCTATGGAGAAAATAGATAATCATTATTTAGAATAGTTTAGCTATAGTGCTACTATGGTGAGATCCACCAACTCCTCCTTGTTATGCCTCCTCACCCGCCCTCTGTCCGGCTTAAACAACATTTAAAATCCAAGGTTTAGAAACAAAGTAGTGCAGCATTTTATTGTGCTCAACCTCAAGCCTCAGTTGTTCCACAAAAGAGTCTGCAAAATGAGTGAAATATATGCAACTGTCCCTGGTCATCAGTTCTCACCTGTCTGAGGAAGGAGATGACCCTCTGGGTGCCGTACTTGTCCATGTCGGGCAGATTGATCTCGTCGCAGAAGAGCACCAGCCACTTGCCCAGCTGGACGGGCGCGAGCACCACGCCGTTGGGGGTGCGGCGGTACTCACAGTAGTGGTCGAAGGTCTTCAGCAGCAGCTCCGGGGTGGTGGCGCTGGAGAAGTTCAGACCCACAACCTGAGCGGGACAAAAGTGGGAGAAAGCGACAGAATGAGAAAGAGAGAAAGAGAGAAAATGGAGAGAGAATGAAGCAACACAAATAGGGAAAGAGGGCGATGGAAAAACAGACAGACAAAATCAACAGAACACAGTAACCAAAACGCCCATCTCTAAATTACTCTAGAGATCTACACAGATGACCACATGTATTGTTCTGGTGTAGCATGTGACCCTGGCCATGTTTAGCCCAGGACCTTAGGAACCAGCCGTCCATCCCTTCCTCCAACCCTTCTTACCTCCATGTCAGGCAGGGCACGGAGGGCGCTGAACAGGGTCATGGTCTTTCCAGAGCCGGGGGGTCCGCACAGCACCAGGGGCTTGTGCTCGGCCAGCCAGGTGTAGAGCAGGGCCTCGTGGCGCACTGTGTCCAGGGTGGGCACCACCACGTCTGGGGAGGCCACC
>OMLJ01113522.1:0-16847 GCA_900302595.1 Gadiculus argenteus
CAAACCGGACGCCAATTCACTTGTGATGGCGGCAATTGATCTAACCGATTAAATGAAAGCTACATTCACCCTTTATTCTTTGGAATTTTGTCATGCTTTATTATAGAGCGAGATAGATGGGAAGGCATGGGAGACAGAGAGGGGAGGACAAAGGGCCGTGGGCGGGAATCGAACCCGGGGCTCGTGGTCATCAGGACGGAGCCCGAGCGGTACTCGCTCGACCTCGACATTTTTCTAGGAATAAAAGAAATCCAAATGACCCAAGGACAAATATATATTACTGATCTGTTAAAGATATGTGAAGGGGAAAAAAAAATAGAGAGAGCCCTCAACGAACTCGCACAGACAAAAGTGGGAATGTTTGGTCGGCTTAGAGAAGCGCTGAGCGCATTCAGAGCGAGGTCGGAGTGGCCACGGGGGGGAAGAGGTCCTGTTCTACAATATCACAAGCCCTGAAAGCCTTATCTCAACAAAGCTGCATCTGGAATCCCCTCCACAGATAAAGGCTGAAAGCACCTGAGGACATGAGAACCCAACAATAGTCACATAGTCTCCGGTCCATTCCAAAGGAATACGTGCTCCGTGGTCAAAGCCACACGGGGAAGATGAATGGAGAGAAAAGGTGAGGTTATTAAAGGGCAGGCGTCCTGCCCTTTAACACACAGCCGTCCTGGTAGTGTGCAGGGATGACACGCACACACACCCCCTGATTGGGGTGTCTCCAACGCAAAGACACACACACACACACACACACACACAGATTGGGATGTCTCCAACGCAAAGACACACACACACAGATTGGGATGTCTCCAACGCAAAGACACACACACACACAGATTGGGATGTCTCCAACGCAAAGACACACACACACACACATCCACACCCACACACACACACACACACACACACACTTTGCTCGAGGGCTAGCAGAGGCTGTGAACCAGCACCCTCTGAGTTGCAGTGTCAGCTACTCAAATGGCCTGCTCTCTCATGATCATTATCAATCATTAAAACATACATAATACACACATTCAGTATATAGTCTATATGTGGGTGCAGGTATGTGCCGAAGGAGATGAGATTAAATGAGTTGTCAGTATTATGATAAACAACACACTGGCCTTACTATTCCCCTGTGACCTTTACAAACCACAAGAAAAAAAACAACCGTTTGAAATGATTTGCTCCTCACGGCCCTCTAGAGATAGCCTGGAGACCAGACTTCGCAGAGACGCTGGTCTAGATCCATTGGCAAACGTTTATTTCCTGGTTGGTGGACGCCTGCCTGAAGTTTGAAATCATTGGATTTCCTTTAAACTAATCACTAATGTTTGGTAATGACGTATGTTATGCGCCACCGCTGGACTGCAGTGTGGAACATCGTCAACGTTTCAAACTCAGCGCGCAATTTAAACGTAATGGCTCTGGGGAACGCCCTCTCTTCACTGGTTGGTCGGAGGTGATCTTGCCGGAGTAAACAAAGGCGATTAAGCTATTCCAGACCGAGTACTGTAGGGAAAAGAAATTGAGCGGAAGTACGTAGACAGGCGGAGCCAGGCTACTCTAGAGATGGCCATGCCTTGTATTTTGTGGCCGAGCGGGTGTGACTAGTCCGACCATGTGGGCAAAACAGTGGCACGGAGAGACAAAGCACAGGAGACAACCTACACCAAACGGCACCTGTGCTACCTGAATAGAGAGCTGAGACCTCCAGCAGGAGGTGGTGGTGATGGGTGGGGTACAGAACAGACCAACCAGTGTGTGTAGCCACACACACACACACAGCATTGGGTTTAAATTAGAACATATCTTAACCGCAGAAACCTGCTTGTCAAAAGATTCCAATGGATCTTCGGGCCGGCTCACCGCACGATGTGACCAGGCAATCTGTTCATTAATTAGTCCGCAACCACACCTCCTCCTTCGCACATGACGTGTTGCTTTAGACATCCGCCGGCAAAAAACATACGGCGGAAGTGTCGAGAAAAGCTCCGCCATTGGCTAGAATCACCGGTTGAATCCTGCAGCTTTACGTAATTGTTATCTGAACGTTAGATAACAGAGTGCTGCAATGCTCCTGTACGGAGGCTCTTCAGCGTTAGGTAACAGAGTGGAGCAATAACAATGCTGTCAAAGTGTCAGAGAGGCCACGCAGAGCTCCCTCTCCATCAGGGCAGCACCACTGCTAAATGTTGGGTCTGTACAGCGGCACTAATGCAGAAGAGAGAGGGTTTAAAGGCAGGAAATGTTGGAGTGCGGTGGAGTACAGAACTTGACTTGCTGACCGGTAAAACCTCTTCACCATCATCAGCCAGTAGGGTGCCCAGAAATAGATAACAGAAGTACATGGTGGTCTTTTCTGATCCATATTCTGATCAACGTATCTATACAGGATATCCAAATAAATAAATAAATAAATAGAGAAGCAAGAAAGAGATCAAGAAAGCATCTGAGGACAAAGTCTAGGCAAATTTGTCCAGACTCACATTTCTTAGTGTTGCTATTCATGAACGATAACAAAATAAACTGAATACAATTTTAAAAGTTATACAATTTTCCATTTGGCAGCAACAGAAGTGACTTACAATAAGTCCAGAGACAGGTCATTAAAGAGGTACTTCACCGAATTGCATTAATATTTGTATAAATAGAAACCCAGTAGTATTTCTAAATGATCGTGCATCCCTCCCTCATTTTTCCCTGAAAAGGGAAAGCTCTGCATTTCTTTGATGCAAAATGACGACTTTTGGTCATGTAAATAACCAATCGCTTTGGTTGTATAAATAGAAACCCAATTTCAGAAAGAAATACAGAGCTTTCCCTTCTCAGGGAAAAATGAGGGAGGGATGCACAATCATTCAAAAATACAACTGGGTTTCTATTTATACAAAGCTTAATGCAAATCGGTGAAATACCCCTTTAAGGAGCAGGTAGGTGTTAGCCATCTAGCTCAAGGAAGGCATGCTGCAGACATGAGAGCTCACGGAACCCAGGATCACTGAGCCCAACACCCTTACACTTGTTGGAATTACACTATATTGGCCACACTTACACACTTACACTATATTGGCCCTCCTATGTAATACAATTGTTATATACAAATCTATTCTTTAACCTATACCAACACTTAACAAATGTAATTAAACAATAGTAAACTAGCCATTAGGATGGAAGTAAAAAATATAATAAAACCAATGTTGTAAAGGTCTGGCACATATTATATTACCTTTGCTTACAGTGGCTACTTTGAACTAGTTATGTTGAATACAAAATACAGATATGTAAACACATGCTGACACCTGAAAGCAGTGGCGCACAAAAGTACACACAAAAGAGCTGGAGATGTGTGCGCTAGCAGTTACACTTAACTAGTTGGTCCAAGTGAACATCTCCTTATCTTCATCTCATGAAACTAACCGAACCAGAGGGTGAACAATTATTAAAATAATGTTCCTAGAACAGTCTAGTGAATGTGTTATCCAGCTCCAAGAGCCATGTGCGAGCCAAGTCTAACCGAGCTGAACAAATGAAAGTAGAAAAGCCGAAAAAAAAAAGAAAAAAAAAGCCCATCATACTGTATATAGGTGTTCTTTCAGTGAATGAATAATGTAGGGGTTGAAGGTAATGTCAATAACCCAGCATTTCTTTCTTTCAGTAATTGAGGCTTTACAAAGTTGTGTCTAGCTCCCTTGCAAAGGTCAGTTGTGAGTGAATTATATTGCAACCAGAAAGAGCAATTGCTCTTAGAATGTGTTGGCTCTATCATGCGCAAGAGAATCTTTAGTACCGAGTTCTTATTAAAGGTTGAATCAGCAATGTTAGGTGACGTCACTTCTGTTGGTGTTTGAAGCGAGATCCCAAACAAACAGAGCCAGCTCGCCCCTCCCCTCCGTGTTTCGTGCATCCATTAAAAACGATCCTGAATGCAGCGCAAAGCCCCACAACACCCACCCCTTGTGGGTGATTGGTTGGAATACTATTTATTGTGGTTCTGAGTGGTTGGTAGTACCATTTGTTATTGTGTTTGATCTCGGAGCACAGGCTGCCTACAGAGACATGCTTTTTTGACGTCCTGCTTACGGGGCGGGCAGCTAGCGGATCAGGAGGAGAGATCGGATGAACGGGATCAATTATGTTTTGGCCTAGAATCGCTGATACAACCTTTAAAGTGTAAAACTAGGTGCCAAATATGAGCCATTACATTTTAGACCTTACCTGCAGATTCCAGAAGGACATGATAGTCTGTCCCCCTCACCGCGGGGGTGTCATCAGCGGGATCCTCCCGTTCAGACTCCAGGTAGCGGTCCCAGTTAGACTCCAGCTTCCTCCTGGAGAACACCGCCCTCTCCCCCTCGTCCCAGTCCAACGTCTGCCCAGTCGCTTCATTTTGGTCCTGACGGAACAGAGCACAACATCGAATAAAGAGTATATAGAGATGTATTTATATCAAAATGTGGTTCTGGACAATGACAGCTGTGACAGTGTTCCAACTCAATTCTAATAAAACACTTTGGAGACACAGAAAGTGTCTCCAATGCACACATTCTATTCCCAATAATTCATCTCACAAAAAAAATCAATCCGATACAGAGCATCAATAATTCATCATTCTACCAGGTTTGTCATGGTTTTGTATTTTATTTTATTCGTCCGATTTAAGTTTGAAGCACTTTGTTCAAGTTGACAGATTTTTCATCTCACCAACTTGCCTCATGCTGAGAAAATGGTCACGCTAGCACATTTAAATAATATTACACATAATGAATATATTACTGTACACACTTCAAGCAAGCATTAATTGATATCTGGTCTTCCTAAATGTGGAACCAGAGGCCTTCAGCTGGCACAGAATGCTGCAGCCAGGATTCTTACAAAAAACATTTGACCATATAACACCTGTATTGATTTCCCTACATTGGCTTCCAATAACAGCCAGGGTCGACTTCAAGATTATTTTATTAACATTTAAGTCACTAAATGGATTGGCACCTTTGTACTTGTCTGAGCTTCTCCTCCCATACTCCCCTGCACGCCCCCTCCGCTCTGCTGATGCTGGTCTTTTGGTTATTCCATCCACCAAAAGATCAGTTCTCGTTCTTTGTTTTTTTTGCCTAGCCTACCCAGACATAAGAGAAGCAGGGTCCGTGGATGCCTTTAAATCCATGTTAAAGTCATTTCTATTCTCAAAGCACTATGGAATGTAACATGCTGTCCTCCTTCACTTTTGAAGTCAATTCTTGCTGTAACTTGTTGTTTTCCTCTCACTATTTGTGTTATGTGTTATGTCCGTATCACTCTGCTTTATCAATGTATTGATGTTATGGTCCATGAGACTGCACTTTAAATCATACATTGATTGATTGATTGACACATTATATTCCCATTAATTAATCTCATGATATTTTATTAAAAATAATGTTTTCCACGTTTTTCATGGTTTTGCATTTTATTCTATTTGTCCGATTGAAGTTTGAAGCACTTTTTTCAAGTTGACAGATAACAATTTTCATCTCACCAACTTGCCCCACGCTGAGAAAATGGTCACGTTAGCACATTTAAATAATATTCCACATGTGGTGTAGTGGGGATTTTTTTATTGGGGGACGCTGGGTATGACGTCATAATAAACGGAATCTCACGTGCACGCTTAAGCTCCAAAACACTTTTCTGGCCGGAAAGTGATTCTCTCGCTCTGAAAAGCATTTTGCGTACATAAAAAAACAGAAAGTTGATATAGTGGATTCTTTCAATGCAAACGTGTAACTAAGCTCGCATATGGTTCAAAAAGCCATAATGCACTGTTTGGATGTGAAGTGCATTCGTTTTGACCACAATTAACATCACACAAGTTTCTCACTTTGATTATGACGATACTAACATTAACGTTCTATTTGTTGATCCTTTATTCATATTATATACTGGATGAAATGCGTGTTCTACTCTGGTTTTTTGTTAGCTCAAAGTACATTTTAATCTGTTTTATAATTGACTTTTTTTGAAAAGTTATTACCGGTATGATAGGTTTCATTTTTTGTTTAACATACTGAAACTAATAGGGAGACGGCGTTCCCCCGCCCACCACATCCCTGGTAATGAATATATTACTGTACACACTTCAATCAAGCAGGTTGATAATTGATGGGTGGTGTCACGTGACGTAAATTAAGAGCCAATTAAGAGCCCACTACTCACGCGCTGGTGGAAGCCGGACCCCGCTCCGCCCCGGCCGCGGCCCCGGTGGTGGTCCCTCTTCCCTCGGCCTCTGTGGTTCCCCGCTCCTCCTCTCCCTCGGCCCCGGTGCTCACCGCCTGGGTTGTCGGTGTCGTGCCCTCCTCCTCCTCCTCCTCCTCCTCCTCCTCTCTTCCAGCTGCCTCCTCTTACGCGGTGCCGCTCCTCCATCGCTGTTACAGTTATCAACAAGTTCAAAACGGTGTCACGCTGAATAATGTCCCGCTGAAACACGAACCGGACAATTGTTCCGTATCCTACTTCACATTCATAAATACAGAATTAGGAAGGACATATTGTTTTATTTCATTATTTCATTGTTCCGTATCCTACTTCACATTCATAAATACAGAAATAGAAAGGACATATTGTTTTATTTCATGATTTCATTGTTCCGTATCCTACTTCACATTCATAAATACAGAATTAGGAAGGACATATTGTTTTATTTCATTATTTCATTGTTCCGTATCCTACTTCACATTCATAAATACAGAAATAGAAAGGACATATTGTTTTATTTCATGATTTCATTGTTCCGTATCCTACTTTACATTCATAAATACAGAAATAGGAATAGGAAGGACATATTGTTTTATTTCATTATTTCATTGTTCCGTATCCTACTTCACATTCATAAATACAGAAATAGAAAGGACATATTGTTTTATTTCATTATTTCATTGTTCCGTATCATACTTCACATTCAGAATCAGAATCAGAACCAGAATCAGAAATTTTTTATTGCCAAATACATTTTAATGTATAAGGAATTTGTCTTTTCGGTGTGCACGATATTTACAAACAATAAACAGTAAAACAATAAACAATGAGCAAGTACAAATATAGGAATAGGAAGGACATATTGTTTTATTTACTAAAAAATAATGTATGGAATTAAATTCAAGATTCAAATTCAAGATCATGATTGGACACTGATTATTTTGTTAATTATAAATGAACAAAATAATAATAATAAACATGATCTCATGTTTGTTATCTTTTTTATTTCAGGGGAACCCGGGACAATTCTGAATGGAACAAGAGAAACAACTTGCTGTAACATAAACACATCCCATCATCCAGCATCATGAGTGCAGAGGACCTACCAAACATCACCAGCACCTTTAGTAACAACACATCGCATGCCAAGCCTTTCACCCACAGCCTGTGGGAGGTCATCACGATCGCCACGGTGTCCGCCATCGTCAGCTTGATCACCATTGTTGGCAATGTGTTGGTGATGCTCTCCTTCAAGGTGAACAGCCAACTCAAGACGGTTAACAACTACTACCTACTGAGCTTGGCCTTTGCTGACCTTATCATCGGAGTGTTGTCCATGAACCTGTACACCACCTATATTCTGATGGGCTACTGGTCTCTAGGGAGCCTGGCGTGTGATCTGTGGCTGGCTCTGGATTATGTAGCCAGCAATGCCTCGGTCATGAATCTGCTGGTCATCAGCTTCGACAGGTATTTTTCAATCACTAGACCGCTCACGTACAGAGCTAAGAGGACTCCGAAGCGGGCTGCCATCATGATCGGAATGGCATGGCTGGTTTCCTTCGTCTTGTGGGCGCCGCCCATACTTTGCTGGCAGTACTTTGTAGGCAAGAGAAGAGAGTCTCCGGACAAGTGCCAAATACAGTTTTTCTCGGAGCCTGTGATTACATTTGGCACGGCCATCGCTGCTTTCTACATCCCCGTGTCTGTTATGACTATCCTTTACTGTCGGATCTACAAGGAGACCGAGAGACGGACCAAAGACCTGGCGGAACTTCAGGGGCTCTCCACAGCGGATGTCTACGAGGGGTCCAGGCCACAGAAAACCATCATTCAGTCCTGCTTTCGTTTCACCAGCGATAGAAGGGACAGGAGCCAGGCCTCCTGGTCTTCTTCAAACCAGAGCAACGCCACCAAGACCACCACACGGTCAGAAGAAGACTGGGTCAAGACCAATCAGATAATGTCCCTCAACAGCTACACTTCCTCTGAGGAGGAGGACCACCACACCTCCATGGACACACCCCAGGGGTCGCTGAAAGATCAAGGCACAGGGCCGAGCAAGAACGGAAAGGCGATTGACTCTGAAGAAGAGAGGCACTCCGCCACGCCGCCAAAGAAGAGGAGCACAAAGTGCATCTCGTACAAGTTCAAACCGGCCGTCAAGGATCAGAACATAGAGCCCGTTGTTGCGTCACCGGACCCCGACAGTGTCACGGAGCACGCGGACAGCAAGCACGCTTCCCCCTCCCCCTCCGCCACGTCCAAACCCATGGACCCTGTCCTGAAGAGCCAGATGACAAAGAGGAAGAGGATGGTGCTGATCAAGGAGAAGAAGGCGGCGCAGACCCTCAGTGCCATCCTGCTGGCCTTCATCCTGACGTGGACGCCCTACAACATCATGGTGCTGGTCTCCACCTTCTGCCATGACTGCGTCCCCACGTGGCTGTGGCACCTTGGCTACTGGCTGTGCTACGTCAACAGCACCATCAACCCAATGTGCTACGCCCTGTGCAACAAGACCTTCCAGAAGACCTTCCGCATGCTCTTGCTCTGCCAGTGGAGGAGCAAGAGAGGGGAGGACAAACTGTACTAGCGTGGACCCGTGGTCACAGCCCGAACGGCACCAATAGAATTTGCGGGGGTCAGAAAGTGTCACTAATACCAAAAGTAGACTGAAGAGAATGACTATGGTTGGCAAGGATGCGTTGATGGTCCTCTGAAGTTGCAAGAGCACAAAGCCGTACCAAAGTGCTGTTATACAGGTAGCTGGTATAAAAAAGATTGAACTTTACCATGGTAGCTTCATATTCAGTATGTTTACGTGCAGTTTAATTCAGTTAAGGTCATACTCCCAGTATATTTACATGATTAGCAACATTATTATATTGATTATATATGATGCTTATATTAACATGGCCACTCACATAATGGATGTATTCAACAGTAGTTAGATCAGTTGAGGACGTGACAGGCCCACAAAATGCAATCATAACATTTGGTGAAATTGACATGTGATGGATCAAACGGTCTTGTCTTATGTTGTGTTGATTAACTTTGCAACCTTGAATATATGTGGGGTTTCTCGTGGACTTGTTAGCAATCGTAGGTCAACAATGTGAAAAACAGCACATTCTCTTGAAATATCTGGTGAATGGGCTGTTTCCGAGTGGATGTGATGCATACACAGAATACATTGGTTATGTTTAGATGACTAAGTACAGCCATGATTGAGTTGTCTCTGGGTCCTAACATTAGGACCCACAATTAAATTGATTAACCAACCAAAGGTGTTTAAATCCCAGTAATAATTTGACCCATTACCTTAACCAGTTTGAGATTGCTTGATGAGTGTGCACGTAAATGTATTTGATTAAGATTGTTGAAATGCATAAATTAATTGTTCTACCACTCACCTGCACTGTGTATAATCTAGATTATTGACGGCTTTAGCAATTTGAGATTTGTAAGGCGTTTGAAGTGGTTCTCCGTGATTCTTCGATGGACGTACACTATCAAGTATGAAATTTGCCTTGCCTTATTTATGTTTTCTGAATGTTTATGTATGTATATATTTATATGCCCCAACCATTACATTATTTGAAGTTTTCAGTTTTAATCTTGTGCTCAAGGGATGATAAGCACAATGTTTACATTGCATTTTGTCTGTAGATTGATTTTCCTATACAATTGTTACGTGCTCATGCACATCACTAGCATTAGAGTGTGAAAATAATTGAAAAATATAGTAAAGGATATATAATGTATCCATTTGAAGTCCATTAAGATAATGGATAGATAATTCTCCCCCTGGACTGTGCCTTTATTTTGCTTGAGTGCTGAAACTTGCTTTGTGAATCAAGGTTCAAAACCGATACACTTCCAGTATTGTGCGGTAGTGAATCTGCGAGCATGGAGGAGTTGAATACAATATGAACAAAGATGACAGCTTCTTCTTATCAGCATGATATAATTCTCTACCGCAAAAAAAAACTAAAAAGATGCTTCTTGAGAAAGAAGTTATAATTTCCAGCATGGAAAAACAAGAACGCAATCTCGAGCCAAACTCAACGCAAATGGTTGGGCACGGCTGGTGACGACCTCTGAGACGAGAAAGCGCTACCATCTCAGCGGTCTCTGGGCTCCAGCAAGCTGGCGCTACGGCAACACGTCCCCGGTGAGATGAACCTCTTATTTGGATGAGTCATAAATAACCGTTGTCCCTTCGGTAACCGGGGGGTGATTTAGTCACGGCTGATACAACGTGCATTAGGGGACGGGCTAAAGCGCCCAGACCTCTGACACTTATCAGAGAGGTATAGAGGGCGTGGTCCCCTGGGGGAACGCTTTCAAAGCAAACTCTAAAGAACTTTAAAATAGAACACTATACATAAGCCGAGTACCGACCAGGACTTTTTCAGTCCCAGGCTTTTTTTTTGGCTACGCCCACGCATTACCTCCCCTTGTTGTCACATACGCACCACAGGGAAGTCCGAGAGGCTTATCAACGGAGCGTCGACGAGCTACGAGCGGCTCAGAAAAGTACCACCTCTGCTGGAGGACTTTCTGAGCCCCTGTAAGAGTCCTGAGGGGCGGATCCTGGGCGGATCCTCTCCCCAAACCGCACCCACAAAATCTCCTAGCGGGAAAGGTACGCCTGGTCGGTACGCGGCTATAGATTCATGTGGATTACAATTATTCTGACGCACTTGACAGCCGGTTGAAGAACAGTCCCTGATTTCAGATTGCCCAGCCAGCCCTTTGAAATAAAGAAAACAGTGTTGTTTCATCATCTTAATGTATTTATTTAAGCTTTTAAATAAGTCTGTTTATATAATAACTAAAATTCAATTAATCTCCATTCACAGTCGCAAAAAAAATCAAGAGGACAAAAAAAAAAAATTCTGAATTGTAATAGAGGTCATCTTTCAAGTAGTGGAATAGGTTGTGACATTATGTGTCTCTGAGAGTCAGCAGCAGTCGAGAATGCAGAAGAATAAAGACTTTTGCTGAACCACGACGACTACAGTTATTGGACCGACATATGGTAATATTAAATAAAGTCATATCTTTTAAAGAGAATTTTAAGATTTTACAGTTCAGTGCAAAAAAAAAAAAAAGTAAATTCTATATTAGACAGCCAGACTTAACGGGGCAGAGGGCAGGACCCTCTTGTGTTGGGAGGGGGGGGGGAAACTGTACAACAGACTAGAAGTAAAGAAAACAACACAGTCATATTTTAAAAATGCATGCTTCCATGGTGCGGTCCATCCCGTCCGCTGATGGAGGGTGAGGCCCGGGGGCGTCTGGGTACTACCTCCGCTTCACCGCCGGCCGGGGGCCTTTGCTGCTGCTGCCGCTCGGCTTGCCGGAGCCCTTGGAGCCTCCGGAGAAGAGCTTGGTCATGAACTCGGACACGTCGGGCAGCTCGGGGTTGGGGTTCAGCATGTTCATGGACTGTTCCATTTCCTGGAGACGAAGGGTGAGGTTTAGTACACGTGGACACACCACCTCGACGCCGGGACGGGTTCACCCGCTGTTCAGGGGCGTATGTTCCTGGTGTAAACGTGGAAACTAAAATACACATTTACATGTAAATTAGGGCTGAACGATTTGGGGCAATAACCGAATTGTGATTATTTCGACCAATATTGCAATTGCGATTTAGTATGCGATTATTTGTATTCACTAAACAAGCAGTAAATCATTGTGTAGTGTGACCAACACAACATTGGAAGCAGTCAACGTATAAACTGATCTTCCCTTTAGGCCGGGTCTGTGTTGAGATTAATCGATGCATGAGTTCGGTTTATGCATGGTTACTTCCTGGTTACGTTAGTCCAGCTTGGGTACTTCCTGTCGCTTTCGGAAAAATAAATAAATAATAAATAAATAAATAAAATAAAATTATTAATAGTTCTAAAATAACTATAACTATATAACAACTAACTAACTAAATAACTATAACAACTAACTAACTAAATAACAACTATATAACCACTAACTAAATAACTATAACAACTATATAACAACTAACTAAATAACTATAACAACTATATAACCACTAACTAAATAACTATAACAACTATATAACAACTAACTAAATAACTATGATAACTATATAACAACTAACTAAATAACTATGATAACTATATAGCTAAATAACAACTGTCAGATTGACCACAGGATAAGCCTAACCGCCTCCTACAGCACTTTGACGTTGGACTGGAAGTGAGTGAGCTGGATTATATTGATACAGAAGTTCTTTAGACCGTACCGTGCATAAACCGAATTGATATAACATCTTTGTATTTGATTTCTTTTTTAATCGCAGCCCTTGTGATTAGCATATCGCGTTCCATTACATTGCGATGTTGATGTTTAAAGTCGAGTCATCGTTCAATGTAAATATGCATTTACAATACCATCAAAACAGTCGCAAAAGCATTGACACAATTACAATAACAGACCTCACCATATGAATAAAATACAAATGCAAAACAGGACGCAAATAGTATGGTAATGAGTTGAGACCACTCTAATATATATAAATGATATGTGTTATGTATTCAGTCAGTTAAGATCACTTGAACCACGGGGTGACTCACAGCATGAGTACGTAACTCATGCAAAGGGAAAAAATGTTCCAGTATTATTTTTTTTATTTTGACTAATTGGCTTAAATATAGGTTGCGCTGTACTATAATTTTTTTTGTAGCTACTCCGAATCTTGATCGAATGCTTTGAGTGTTTTCAGCCACACTGGATAAAAGCGGCCGTTACATGATTAAACGTAATGTATTGCACAACAGCTAATCCAGCGTGTGGGCGGTTTGAAGCATGGAGGGAGTCGTACCTTTCTCATCTCGGGGTCATTGGTGTTGACCACCTTGGGCAGCAGGACGATGATCAGCAGGGGGAGAACCATCATCATCACCTACGAGGGGAACCATTCATGTCATCAGTGCAAAGCACATCAACGATAGGGAATTCAGTCTTCCGTCATCTCAACAGATATAGATAGATAATAGATAGATAAAACAGGGGAAATTCAGGGTCCAAGTAGTTTAGAGACATAGATACATCACACATAACGTACATATACAACAAGCAGGATTGCAAAAAAGGAAGTTTCTGGGAATACAATGAACAAATAAGAATAGAGATACTATACACTACACAATAAGGATAAAGTTACTAAGAGAAAGATACTAAATAAAAGACAACAATCAAACACGGCCCACATTAATGTGCTGAGGCAGTGTGATAACAGTGACAGGGACACTAACCCTGTGGTACAGACAACACTGCACAGACACACACTATGGTTTCCTGACACAAACGACAGGAAGAAAAACTGGATAATAGAGGACGTCTGAGCAAGGTTATTTGACAAGATTTCCTCGGTACTATGCAGTATAGTCTTTTCTGCCCTCCAGGTGCATATGTAAGGGATAATGCCCGACGAGGTGTCCATTATCAGAAATAATTGGACGACGCAGAGGCAAGTCCATTTATTTCTGATAATGGACACCTCATCAGGCATTATCCCGCTTATACCATGGTCACATACGAAATAAATAAATATTAAATAAATTATTAATACTATTAGAGTTCAAATCATGAGGGTTTTTTTTTTACAAGTCCCAGCTGAGCGGACTAACTCCTGTCTCGTTGTCAAGGCAACGGGGCCAGAGAGACTCGACCACAGTGGTTGATCAGTTGTGCTGCAACTCAGTCTGCAACATTATCAAACTCACCAAATATGATAAAATAAATGATAAAATCACTCACTCAGTCTGTTGTGCGTTTGAGCCAGCGCAGTGATTTACAACTGTCATCAGGTAATTGGACCGGATATAACTCGTCGTATATCACTTTTTAACCCACACCCTTTTTAACCTAGACCATGGTATAATGGAAATTAATGTATACGTTCCAAATATATTTTTAGAATCTGGCAATCATTTAAGGTAAGTTGTGAGTAAGTTGTAAGTTGTGCATTTAGTAAATTACTAAAGTTTGATGAGAAAGTCCAACCATATCACAGGCAACAATATTACAATAATATGACTCATTAGTGACTCATTAGTGATCAAAGTATTTACCATGGGATTCATGAGGAAGTCAGTCCAGCCCCAGGTCTCCCTCTTTGTGAAGTAAATATTTGGGCCAGGGGATCTGATCTGGAGCGGGTAAGGCATTCGGATGACCTCTGAAGTCTTGATGTGGTTCACAAGACGTGCCCTGTGAAGAATGAAAGATGGTTTGACAATGAGCTGGTAACAAGCATATTTTAATGCATGCATTACAAAATCAGCACCAAATTCTGAAAGTATCAACCATGCATCTTTGAATACCTCATTTTTCCTTTGGATGTGATATCGACGCGCACTGGATCAAATTTGTATGCTGGTGTGATAACTTCCACAACATACGACCCTGATGGCACATCATTCACCGCAAAACTACCATCAGTTCTGAAACAAATGGGTGAATAAACAGGAGTGGGATGTTATTGGTTAGTCATGATTACATATGTGTCATTAGTTTAATCCACATCGGTACCTAGGATTGGATGGATTCCATCTGGGTTAAAGAAGAGTTACTTTCTGCACCACATCAGCCTCTCTTAATGTATAATTCTAAGTTTACTCAAATACATGTATCAAGAAAGAGCAAGGTTGCTCTGGTAAGAAGTAGCAGTATAGAACTGAAATAACTTGTTATATTGCAGTGATGCAATGCATTATAACAGCAATACAACACGCTCAGTAAGCATTGCCAACATTAAGGCAAGTTAGGCCTAACGTTGTGCACTCGACACTACATGTTAATAATAATAATAATACATTTAATTTAGAGGCGCCTTTCATGTCACCCAAGGTCACCTTACAAAGTATGAGTATAAAAGCCTCTTTAAAAAACAAATCATGATAAAAACAATTGAAGTGCATAGTGACAGTTATAAAGTGTATGCCAGTTTGAACAGGTGAATATATATAAATAATACAAGTGTATGTCAGAACGTGTGGTACTCCAATAACAGTGTAAGAAACCAAGAAACCACGGTAAGGTCTGAAAGAAAGAAAATGAAGAGGAACCAGAGCTGCACTGAGGAGGACGCGACGTCTTTTTTCGTAGGATAAGTCTGGGATTCTGGCCTCTGATTGGTTAGAAGGGCTCTCCTCCGTTTGGATATGGTCAGGGTTTGGGTAATGGTTAACCCTAATCCTTATCCAAACCCTAACCATAACCTAAAGGGTAATGGTTAACCCTAATCCTTATCCATAACCGAAAGGGTAATGGTTAACCCTTCCCTTAACCAACCATAGAGCCCTTCTAACCAATCAGAGGCGAGAATCCCAGACTCATCCTACGAAAAAAAAAAACATCGCCCTCGGACGGCAGCAGCAGAGGCTACCTAGCACTGCTAGCTCCGCCGGCTAGCTCCTAGCCGCCACCTCATCCACTCCCATTTCTCTGTCCCGTCTCACCTCAAAAAGCCCACGAATTCCTCCCCTTCCACCAGCACCCGGGCTTTAGAGACCCAGTCCTGCGTCCGGACCCCGGGGACGATGGCTCTGCCCTCGATCTTGAAGCGGTCCCCGCTGGGCAGCAGCCCGGCGCCGGGCCCCGTCTCCAGGTCGGTGAAGCACCGCGCCACGGCCACGCAGGCGTGGAGGAAACACACCAACCGCGTGAGTTGGTTCGTGTTAAACATATCTACGGGTTAGCGGACTGTTTGGAACGTTAATAAAACATGTAAGAAGAGTCACGACTCGGTTACGGGAAGCAGCTGTCCCTCCGCTGAAAGTAATGACGTCCCGTTTTGGTTTTTTTTTTGAATGTAACTTTATTGACAACCAGTGTTTGGAGCGTTCGTCCTCCCCCGCCTCCTCTGGTGGGAGTGGTCGGGAGGGTTCGGGAGGGTTCGGGAGAGTTCGTGCATTCGGTCTGACGTACAATCACAAGCATTAACAAGAGTAGTACGTTGTCATTTCTGGAAAATAAAAACTTGAAACGAAAAGAATACACGGGTTAATTTGTCACACTAATGTTAACCAATCAATTTCACATTCATAATTTATGCCAAGTACATGTTATAAAATTAAACCCTTGATCAATTATAAAACCTTTAAGGAAATGTATTTGGATGGCGCTCTGTAAGAAAATGACAAATCCTCCAACCACAAAAATAACCAACAGAACAGCATAAAAGAAATAAAAAATAATAAAATCGTTGCGGATCACTGTATTGCGGCTTTGAAGAAAAAATATTCAAGACGTATTTGGTTAAAATTTTTATTTTGTACAGTCAATTGTCATAGTAAGGCAAATTGATGAAAGAAATAAAACCCTAATAACTTAAGACTGCTGCAGTGTCAAGTTCACGATCAAACTCCAAGAGCCAGTGGGGTTCATCACATCCGTCCATGGGGGGGGGGGTGAGGTGCGCTTCAAGCAGTGTAATAAGGAGCATTACGGCACAATGTCGAGCGAACACAACCTTCCACGAGGAAGGTCTGTTTTAATGCCCCTTAAAAAAGAAAAAAAGACAATCCACTTCAATGTGAAGCAGTCATTTCCTGTTCCATGCGAGTGCTTTTGGCAGG
>OMLJ01113526.1:0-16255 GCA_900302595.1 Gadiculus argenteus
TGACCTCTCCCACACTGTTGCAGATGGCCATGCAGAGGATGGACTGGGTCTTGTAGCCCGTCAGCCTGTCAATCTCATCACTGAACCGGTGGTCCTGGAAGGAGCACAAGAAGAGATTGAATATCATTATTATACACACACATTAACGCACACACACACGCACGCACACACGCACACGCACACGCACACGCACACACACACACACACACACACACACACACACACACACACACACACACACACACACACACACACACACACACACACACACACACAATGCAAGGCGCAAAACACACACAGACACAAACCCATACACACACCGAAGTGTGTGCGTGAGTGTGTGTTGGACTCACAGCAAAGATTCATCCAGTGTACTCTTATATAATAAGACTACACTAAGAATATACAATTTTATTTCGCATACAGTAATTGCTGCATTACCCAGAGTGCAGCCACATGTCGGCATGACCAGCTTTTTTTTTTTTTTACTATTAGTTTGAAGCAATCTACAATCGTGTCATTTGACATTGAGTCTGCACTTTAATGAGGTTGGTTGATTTACCTGATAGGCGTTAGCGATGTTCACGGTCTCTCCATGCTCGGCCACGTATCCGATGATGCCCTTTCCCCAGGGAACCTGCACTTCGCTGGAGCTGACGGGGCTGCAGGACGGCCGCACGGTGCTGCCCGAATGGACGTCCAAGAACTTGGACACCAGAGTCCGCTTGTGCGCTGGCCCCTCCACCAGGAACAGAGAACACCTGTCTGCGTCCACCAGGATGCACACGTTGATTAGGATTTTGTAACTTAGGTTTGTCAGGTCCAAATCATTGGAAATATCTTTCACTAACTCCAGGAAGAACTCCCTCTCGTTGGTTTCCTTCAGTGTGTATTTGTAGTCGATGGCGCTGGAGGCGTACCGGGGCGCGCTGACCCGGGACTCCAGCAGGGCGCTCAGGACGTGCGCCGTGCTCGGAGGTAAGGAACTGGCTTTGCGCAAGAGCGCACGTCGTCTCATGCTGGACTGAGACTCGTGTTCGCTGAGAGTCATGTGTTCGTCGTACGTTCTGTGTGCAGTGGTGGCTTTGGATCGAGCAAAGTTCCGTCTGAGCTCCATGTGGGAGGATCTGCGGCGGATCCCGTCCGGGTTGCTCGACCAGAGTGGGTCCCTGCTGGGAACGCCGCGCTTCTCCTCGGACGTCGAAGCTTTGGACGGCTGGTGCTCCTTTAACCACCTGCCGACGGCATCACTTTTACCTTTTCGGAGAAGATACTCCTCAAAGAGATCCGGGTGGCAGTCCAGAAAAGCCTCTATATCCGAAAAGTCAAATGTTGTCATGGTGTAATAATTGGAGAGGACCGCCAGACAGATCCAGTGGAGCAGCGGAACACCCAACGTATGCGGCTGTTTGAGTACAGGCTCTTAGAGAAAGAAGGTCCCGATTCCGAAAATAATGAATGCATTTGCTCTCCACCTAAGCCAATCCATTATTATCCGCCTAGAAATTAAACAAATATATTAAGAACATATATTCGAGTTTTATCCGAGTTTGGACGAGGATACTGCACATCTGTAAATCACTCCCATCCGACCAGTAGTCCAGCGGGATTCTGTTGGGATACTATTGAGAGCTGGGGGGACAACCCAAGTGGAAGAACAGACTGCAGGGCTGGCTGTTCACTGGCTCATTTATATAGGCTGCACCAGAGACACACTCTGGCCTCCAATCAAAAGCGCAGAGAGATTTGATGTTGCATTCCGTTTCAAACCAAGAAAGGCACAGTCTGCTCAGTATATTCTAATCAGGTTGGGATCAGTTGTCTCAAGGCTCACAGCGGTTACACCTAGATGAAACTCACAACAAAACAGACTGACAGAGAGATAGGCAGGAAGAGAGACATGCAGGGAGAGAGACTGATGGAGAGACAGAGAAAAGGCAGGCAGGTATATGCAAACAGGCAACTGTGCAAACTAATCAGGAAGACAGGCAAGCTTGCCTGGAGAGATAAAGGGAAACATACAGACAGGTAGGCAGGAAAGCACACAGACAAACATGCTGTCAAGGAGGCATACAGACTGACAGGCAGACATGTATGAAATAAGCTTTTGCTGTCTTGTTTTTCTGGGCAGCTTTGAATAGATCCAAGGCCACTTGGCTCCATGGTAACAATCACATCATTGACTGCACCAAAGGCGAAGTGCAGGCACTGCGAATTCAAGCGGGCTATTCTCAACACAATATATATATTACACAATATATATATTATAAAACAATACTGCAATGTCTTTTTTAAATTGTGAACTTATAAAACTGTCTTTGTCCACTCCAACTTAATTTAAACTATTTAGATGTAATAGCACAACTGGTGGCATTCACCCGACCAGGGAGAGGGTTTCATTTCCAATGGGGACCATCTTTGCCAGAATGTATGCACTCATGTAAATCACTTCCAACGCCAGACCAGTGGAACTCGAGCTCAGCACATTTAGCCTTTTTCTTGTTTTGTGGTGAAATGGTCAAAGAGCAACAATTATGCATTTTCATAAACTGTAAAACACATTTAAGTGAATTTGTTCCTATCTCCCTTTGTCTCTTCTCTCTAACCTTCTCTATTCTTCCATCTCTTTCTCTCAGTTTTTCATTTGGCTCATTGTGGGTGCAGATGAAATAACCAACAGGAATGTCTCCCACAACAGAACCAGGCTCTCACAGTGAGACATCACACCACCATATCTTTCCATCTGGTTATTGATTCATTTCTTGGTATATTCCACATCAAACATCAAACATTCAAACATGTTCCACATGTTTATTGTGGTAGGCTGCTGTGGATTAATGCTTTGTTATCCCCACATGGATTTCAGAGTCCTTTGGCACCGTTCAGCTAATCAAGTGGGAAATACGCAATAGCTGAATATTAACTGAACCCCGAGTATAAAACACTGGAGCCCCTTGCCCGTGTTTAATGCTGCCGTTGGAAACGTAATCCAGAGAGCATCTGTTCCGCTGGGGCAGACCAAAGTAATTGGCTACTGGATTTAGCTAGGATTTGCGTAATAGGACTTGGGGTGTTTTGTAGAAACTTTGGACAGGAACTCAAGAGAATCCCAATTAAAAGGGTAAAAGAGGAATATGGTTCTTATAGAGGAGACAAATAAGGTGAGTTCTGCTTGAACAGCTTTCCATCCACGCCAGGGGAGAAGACAAGTGCATTGATTGTAAGTCTATGAAAGTCGGCTGGGCCGACTTTCAACATATGGTTGAGGTCATTGGAAGCCAATTGTCTTATGGTTATTTTTGCAAAAGCTAAACTGAACCGACAACAAATAAATCATACTAACTCACAAACAACTAGTTAATAAACACAAATACATAAATAAGTAAATAATAAATATTTGACAAACATAAGCGCCATGGACATCGGCATACGCTTTGGGAATCATGTTAGTGGATTATGCCATTGACATGCTCATAGTTCTTGCGTTGTGAGGTTTTCCCTTTGTTGTGCTTGGCTAGCACCATCGGGTGTCACACACAGCAGAGTCGTGAGCTCATTGCTGGGTACGGGCAGTATCATATTATATGATATCATGGTATTGTGTGGTATGGTATCGTATTTTATGTTTTAGTTTGGTATATGTTATAGTATGGTATGTTATGGTGAGTTATATTATAGTATGGTATAGTATAATAATGGGTTAGGATTAGTTTATCAAAATATTTTTGGATGATACGGTATGCTATGGAACGTGTAAGGCCAACTCAATTAGTCATTGTTATTGTTGGCTACTCTAGCCTCTTTAGCAATCCAGCTCGAAAACAAACACAACTTTACATTGTATTGCAAGCACAGCAAGACCGTGAAATGCATATATTGGTGACCAGAATAAAGTAGCAATGTAATGAAGTGTGTAAGAGCATTTAAAATCAACATTAAAATGACCAACGTGATACAAATAGCTTACAAATAAATGAATGGTACATTCTATTGGTAGCCGGAATCTGGATTAATTCGGTTTCCAGTCCGAAAAGGTACAATAGAACACCCGCCCAAACCTCTGGGAAGGTCCAGGTAGACCGAGTCGGAAGAAGCGGAAGAATTGACGTCACGACGATAATGGCGGCGCACATTGTGAATGGTAAACAAAGTTATTTGAACTCAATTTGTCCTTGTATATGCTGTTTAATTAAATGTTGTGTTGTAAAAAACAAGTACTGTAAAGAACAAGTACTTTGTAATGGCATTTCTATTTCCACTGCTGAGTTTAAAAAAAAAAAGTCTGTGCAAGCCTGTTGTTGCCTAAAGTCGTTTGAACTTACAAAGTGGCTGGCTAGACTCCGGTGCTCAGCACCCATGCAAACAAAAACAACCTTACGGCGCACCGCCATGTTTTCCGGACTGTTGCAATGAAATGCTTTCAGATCAGACGTGTCATACGGTCATATAAATCCGGGAAGTAATGTCCGGCCCGGATTGCCAATAGAATGCGGCATAAATCTCTTTACAGGCGCAGCCATTTTAGTTGTCAAGTCGTACGGTCGGCCTCACTGAACTCGCTCTACTTTCAGAATAGCGAGTGGGACGCAAGAAAGCTTGGAGATTTACACCTTACGACTAGGACATACCAGCGTACCATACAGATGGATAGCACCATTAAGCGCTGCAAGCCATGAAATCACGTCACGTTTTCGCTAGAGCAGGTCAGGCGTACCACACAAATGGATACCATAGCACCCTTAGTGCCATACATTTACAGGTAACTCAAGAATGGCGACTTGAGACCTATCAGACGCCATGTAGAGGACAGCTCATCATCATTCGCCGGAACTAGCGTCATGTTCACTTTGGCCTCTTATCATTGCACTCTGCCAGATCCACATTTGCTGAAATGTGAAATCTGAACATTGGTTACTTTCTGTTAAAAAGGGATGATTAATAAAAAAGTACATACTATATAAACTATCCAATTATTAATCTGCTACACATTAAATAGTGGATATTGTTGCAATGCATTACAGCAAGGCTATTTTTCTATTTGGGTGATCACCAAAAAACAATAAAGTTTAGTTTTTTACAGTGTTATTATCTCAGCTTGGTCCATATCTGATTTGTTGTGTGATATCATTAGCATGGGTTCCTTCTGGTCCTCACATAAGGAGTGCTGCTCTCGCTCTCTCAGATTCTGGTCTGGATAGGGTGTCACTAGGCCCGATGATCCTATTGCTTATAGTGTATAGTGGTGCCGTCTCAATGGCTATCCAAGGAAGAATCCAAAGCTCACATCCCTGGGGATGCTAAACGGATGCAATGGAGACAGTCTTCGAACAACGTCCAGGCTTGAAGTCGTCTGAGTGCGGATAGAGAATACTTTGAAGAGCTTTCCTCGATACAAATTCTAAGGTAAGACAGCACCCTAGTGCTTTTAAAACTCCACTCATCATTTATCGTTTTCCATCAGGTAGTTATTATCTTTTACCAAATAAGTGTTTGAATAAATAACCTGTATGATGAAGTAAATACTAAAACAATTTATACATCAAATATTTAGCAAGACTATGGCTATTGTATTGATCCGTTGCTAATACAATACGTATCACCCTACATGTGTTTCCCATCAACAGAGAAATAGCATGAAGTTCAATTCACTAAGAAATGTCAGAATAACAGCGTGAGGGGGAATATACAGCTCTGGAGGGACACTGTACCTCAGTGCAGGGCCGGCCCAAGCCTTTCTCCCAAACAGAAGCATCAAAAGGGTCCTTTATATTCAGTGCATTTCTGCCAGGATCCTGTCAGGATCCTAAAGTGTCAATATATATATTTGCACCGGCTACCTCTAACCATCTCAAACTACAATCCGGAAAACAGTTTTCTCCACAAAAATGTTACTTTGAGTTTGTTATTTGTATTGATAGTATGATAAGGCGTTCTTAATGTGGATGTTTCATTTATTGAGGATCCGGACCAGAGAATCAGATGACCGTGATAAGCATTAGAAATGGTTATGAGTTGAACCCCAGACAGGAAATGTGGGTGTCAGAAGAACGTACAAGGGAGGAATTAAAGGGACTAATGTCAAATGTTTTATACAAAAAATGATTTAAATTGCCTATATATGAAAGAACAGCCAGTGGGTGGGTTTATTTGATATTTGAACCAGGACAGTTTTGCCAGGAAAAAAGGAAGGAAGAACTTAGTACCAACCACTCCAAACCAAAATAAACATTTATCCAACCAATCACAACAAGGGACGGGTGTTGTGGTGATTTTCATCCAGTAAGAACTATCATGAACGCAGCGCAAAACCCCACAAACACCCGCCACTTGTCTGTGATTGGTTCGATCAATGTTTATTTTGGTTTGGAGTGGTTGGTAGTACCATTTGTTATTGTGTGTGATCTGCGGAGCACAGGCTGCGTACAGAGACCCGTTTTTTTGACGGCCGGCTTATGAGGTGGGCAGTTAACGGATCGTGAGGAAAGATCAGATTAATGTAATAATGTATGTTTCGGCCTAGAATTGCTGATACAACCTTTAAAGGGATAGTTTGGAATTCTGGACATCAGACCTCATTTCCAAATGAGCCAGTGTGTTATTTATCATTGGAGACAATTTTCAACACTTTTCATTCAGCTCTTCTAGTTGCAGAGATCGCTGGTGCTAGGCTAGCGCAAGTCGATGGGAATTGATAGCCTGCCAATAAAAACAGTTTTACCCACTCCACAGTACACCTGAGGCAAATCATTTATAAAGCCAGACTATCGATGTAAATGTCAATGTTTAGTTTATAATCCCTGTAGTTGGAAGCAGGCTATGGCAGTGGCGGACTGATATTACCTGGAGTGCACTTCTCTGTTTACGTTCTGTTGTATTGAATTGGTTGCTACACCGAAGCAAAGTAAAATTCAGCCGCTGCTGAGAAAGTAGTCCTTCAAAATGTAATGCGATCATTGCGATGCAAGGGTAGTATTATTTCTAACATTATTCTATCAGCACAGACATTTACATCGATAGTCTGGCGTTATAATTTATCTGCCTCAGGTGTACTGTGGAGTGGGTGTTTTTATTGGCAGGCTAGCAGTTTCCATCGACTTGTGCTAGCCTAGCACCAGCGATCTCTGCAACTAGAAGAACTGGATGAGACGTGTTGAAAACGATCTCCAATGATAAATAACACACTGGCTCATTTGGAAATGAGGTCCAATGTCCAAAATTCCAAACTATCCCTTTAACATTGTCAGAGACAGGTACATCGTACACACGGGCACACACACACGTTACACAAATTAATAACTTTAAAACAACCAGAAAGGTCCATCTCGCTGCTATCCCATATATGACTCTCTGGGTCTAGGACAGTTTAACCAGATCAGTGACAGGCTAAAGGCAATGGGTGCCAGCCATGTGATCACAGAGGAAGTACTGAGACTACTACAAATGCAGGAGCTGTTCACGGAAACTGACCAACACAAAGACAAACCACATCCACAGTCCATCTACCATCTCCATCTCTAAGTAATGCAACATAGGGGCGGGACAACACATATAGGAGGAATGTGATTCTATGATGATGTATGCTTGAACAATTATACTATGATTATTTTATCCCACTTTAGACCTGCCCCAAACCCAAACTGGCCCTGAATGGAGTCGCGGGCAAAAGCGTCACAGAACTTCTGCGACACTTACAGTGAGTCTCAATCATGGATGTGTTATTACCCAGCAGTTGACTGTTCTGAATCCTATGTTACATGTACAGCTGCTGTTTAACATTCAGACACTTATTCCCCATGAATTTAGGCAGAGCTCCTTGATACTTGTTTACATCACGCCTTCAGCCTGAGCCACAGCATCACACCAAACATCGGATCGCCCCAAATTTGTGCCCTAATAAATGCGGCTCTTAACCCAGTACAATTACCCTTACGCTGCATGCAAATCTAAAAAAAAAAGTCTGCATGCAAAAAGTCTCTGCAATCACACACAAACTTCACATACAGGCATTAATTAATCGTTTATTTCATATACTGCAGTAAAACCTTGTAATTAAATGTGCTTAATTAATACATTTAATTTGATTAGCATTTCACAGACCCATACAATGGATAGATTGTTTAGTACGGTCCACCACGTTGCTTCTTTCCCCATAAAAAGATACAGTCAGTCTTTAATTACGTTGATTGACCTTTGAGCATTTCCTATTATAGGCTACTGTGTAAAATACTGTTTAGAATTAATGTTTGTATCAAGAAAGAAAGATCCATCACAGCCGTTGCCATTGGCAACACCATGGCTAAAACCTGCTTTGCAAGGTTTGCAAGGCTTCGACGCTCAACAGGAAGCTCCCTAAACAGACCATAGCCCCCACCACCACCACCACCTCCACCCCTCCATCCCCCCTTTGAAATATGTTGGTAAAACTAAAACACTCACTTATGCTATTAGGTCAGCTCCTCTCTGAGTCGTGTTTCAGAACAAACATGAAGGGTTTTGTTTAGATTGTCTCTCCTATATTTATGTATGCATTTGTTTGTTTTTTCAACTTCAAGAAAACTTTTAGAATATCTTTGATCTTATTTCCATGATCATATAAAGATATATGTTGTAAGGAAGGAAGCGGTTGAATTGTACAGAAGACAGAATTCAGGTTTTATTGATGCATCAAAGGCTTTTCACAGAGTCAATCATTTTAAATTGTTTTCAAAGCTCAGCCAAAGAGGTGTGCCCAATAGCATAACCAGGATCCTGGCATATTGGTATGCTAACCAGAGCATGCAGGTCACGTGGGGGAAGGCAGTCTCTACACCATTTGGCGTGGGTAATGGGGTTCGACAGGGGGGGTTACTTTCACCTGCCCTTTTTAATATCTATATGAATGATCTATCTGAGCAACTAAGAGCCAGTAAAACAGGATGCATGGGTGGCAACATCCTGGTAAACCACCTTATGTATGCTGATGATTTGGCCATCTTCTCTCCAAGCAGTACTGGGTTTCAAGAGACGCTGAATATACAGTATGTACTTCTGGCAGGTCCACTGAAGTCAAGAAACACAGGAGATAAAATTTTGAATCCAAAATGTTTTATATATTATATTTAGCAGTATGGGTCTGTTCAGAGGAGTCCCCTGAGATTTTCATGAGCACACCATGAAAAGCAGAATCAGGGGACAGCAGCAGCATTAGGGGACACTCGCCCAGTTTAAGACTGGGAGAGCTAACTATACCCCCATGAACAGAGCAGGCAACAATGACATGTCACAATGACTATGCCATGTTATACACGACAAAGTAGAATTCACTTTTATTTGTACAACCATTGGTCACCGTTGTAATCTCAAAAGACTTAACCAGCCAAATGTTTATGACACCCTCCTGGCCCGAGCCCCCACGAAGGGCAAGAAAAAACTCCCTTCCTTAGTAAGGAAGAAACCTTGGGAAGACACGCAGAGTGGGGGATCCCTCTTCCTAGGGATGGTCAGGGGGTGCCACAATTTACATTTACGTTATACGCGACTAGGTGGAGTCCCCTGGCTTCTTCATGAGCACACCATGAAAAACAGTCAGAGGACAGCGGCAGCAGGTGGGGTCCCCTGATCTCCTCCATGAGCACACCATGAAACGCAGAGTCAGGGGATAGCCGCTAGCATTAGGATGGGGTCCCCTGATCCTTTCATGAGCACAGCATGAAAGCAGTCAGGGGACAGTGGCAGCAAGTGGGGTCCCCTGATCCTTTCCATGAGCACACCATGGAAAGCAGAGTCAGGGGATAGCCGCTAGCATTAGGGTTGGGTCCCCTGCCCCTTTCATGAGCACACCATGAAAACGGAGTCAGGGGACGGCGGCAGCGGGTGGGGTCCCCCAGCCTTTTCATGAGCACACCATGAAAGCCGAATCAGGGGACAGCCGCAGCGTTAGGGTGGAAGCAGGGGAGGCGGTGGGTTGCAAATGACGTGTGCAGCTTGGAGTTGTACCTGGTAATGACACAGCCTTAAGTAAGGCCGCCCTGTTTCAGAGTGGCCAATCAGCAGCGAGGGGAGTTAATTAGCTGGTTCCGAACAGCCGAGGCAGATCACTGAAGTGATCATGTTAACCGAGGGGGAGCGAAAAGCTCTTGACCATCATGGCCTGCCAGAACTGGCGCTGACGCTCAATTGAGTATGGTGTCAAATTTGATGTTAAATATAATAGCAAAAAGAGTGTTCTCCTGAAACCAAAGGAGAAGGATTTAACCTTTCCATCTTTCTACCTGTCAGGGCAAGCCTTAACTGTAGGCAATAAAACCAAATATTTAGGACACATCATCACAGATCAAATGTGTGATGATGATGACATGACTTTTTTTGTAGAGTGGGAGTCAACACATTCCATGCACTGTTGAGAAATCTAATGTATACATTTATTTGCAGATTGAATGGTTCATGCAACCTAATTATTACACTGCTGTCAAACCCTAGTCTTAGTACTGTGCAATACCAATCATCCATGTGGAAACACTGGTATCAGTGTCTTTTCTAAGTGTGCTGTTGTTGTTTGTGTATGTGTAGTTGTTTGTATAGGATTGTGTATTTATTGGACATGAGTCTGAAAAATAAAGTTGATTGATTGTAATGGTAGAGTCATGTCAGGGACTTGGATAGCTAAAAAAAACTTTTTGGGAAAGAGTAATTAACAAGTTAGGGACATGTGTAGCTAACTGCGTAAAGATAAAACTGGGTTTTCTTTGATAATTTGAATAAGTCATATGCATGTTTGATGTGGTATGCAAAAGGTAGCGCAATAAGATATTGTATGTAGGAATGAATTGACGGCGTGTGAAGTACATAGAAGTGAATCAAGTGTGGACAACAACAACATCAAATACGGGACAAAAGATAGAATGAAGGATTGGGTCTCTTTCTCTCGCTTTCTCCCTCTTTCTCTTTCTCTCGTATTTTTATTTTAAGTTAATGTGCAATTTGTCAATTTGTTTACTTGTTTGTATGATGTTTTGACTCTATTGTGCGTTTATATTCAGTGTATGATTTGTATTTGTTTACATGACGTTTTCTATATTCAATTTAATTGGGGGATTTGGGGAAACCTGTCTGAGTGCTGGCAGGGTTCTCTGCCCTGCAGTGCAGTCAGGGTTAAGTTTTTCTGCTGTGGAGTGCAGTGAAGGTTCTATGCTGTGTAGTACTGTCAGGGTTCTCTGCTCTATAGTGCAGTCAGGGTTCTCTGCTCTGTGTAATGCTGTCAGGGTTCTCTGCTGTGCAGTGCAGTCAGGGTTTAACGTTTTCTGTTGTGCCATGCAGTCAGGGTTGAACGTTTTCTACTGTGTAGTGCAGTCAGGGCTTCACATTTTCTTCTGTATAGTACAGTCAGGGTGTGGAATAAGCAATTCCATGAATTAGTTGATGAACGTGGTGTTTCACAATGTTGTGTCTTTTCTGCTGCAGAGTGCAGTCAGGGTTTATTTTTATCTTTTACCTCTGAGCTTTTTTAAAGGTTTTCCCACAATTGAAATTCAATTTGTATTAAAGCGTGTGCAATAGGAGACGTAGGGGGCAACAATTGGCAATGTTTATGGGTTTTTGTTAGTTTTTCTGAGCATATTAGTTTCTGTGGATACCAATCTGACTAATGGTATAGTTAGTTAGAGGTGGGAGCGTTTGTCTTTCTTGCTGGGAGAGTTTTATTTATTTACCTGTGGCCTAGGCTTTAGTTAAAGCCTAGGCCACATGAGTGGGTAGGTATTTAAATTTTTCGTTTGCTAGGAGAGTTTTCTTTATGTTTTACCTCTGAGCTTTATTTTCCAGTTAAAAAAAGAAAGTTTATTTCAAAATGTTTCCATGGGGTATCGTCTGTGGCGATACTTTTCAGTAGTTTTTCTTTCAGTGTTTTTCAGAGATTACTGCCTCGCAAGAGGGTCTGCAGAATCAGCTGTTTTATTACAAATTTCCAGAGCATTTTTTTTCTTACGTCTATAGGATATTGTTTAATAGTTTGTCCATGGTAAACAGCCTCTGATGAGAGGGCCTGCATAGTCAATAATCTGTGTTTGTCCTTGTTTGTCGTCAAAAGTTATCTTTGTTTATGTGGGTTTTTGCGTTTATGTGAGTTTTTGCGTGTATGTGGGTTTTGGGCTTATGTGGGTTTTGGGTTTATATGGGTTTTTTGGGTTTATGTGGGTTTTGGGTTTAAGTGGGTTTATGTATTGTGACACGGGTGCATGCACGAGTGTTATGAACAATCATATTAGGAAACTAGCATAATTAAAAAAATAGACACAAGGTTAACTATCAAATTACTCAATAATGCACATGGTTTTCACCAGTGCGCAAGGGGGAAAATAAGAAAGTGACTAAAATAATATCAAATTAATGCACATGGTTTTCATCAGTGTGCAAGGGGTGAAATAGGAAAGTGGAAGAAAGATATATAATTCAATTAAATTGTCATTAAATTAATTTTTTTGCAATTATTTAATCAAATTGGATAAATATACTGCACTAATCAATTATCTCATTCAAATCAACAGAATAACACATCTAACACTGCATGAGATGTTCACAGGTCAACTACTAACTACCGTTCAAGGGCCCCATAAGAGGCCTCCGTTGGAGCGACTGCAATAATTATAATATCGTACCACCAGCATGCATACATGATCTTGCATCCAACAAGTAAAAAAGCAGGATTCCAGGAGGTGGAGCCTGGTGACCAGAATTATCTGGTGTTCAGAAGAAAGTTAAATAAACCCGAGAGAGAATGAGCAATCAAAGTCACCAGAACAACCCCAACAGTTACCCTAGATGAAGGGAACACCACATGGTACCATCTCAACCATCAAACCCTTGGACCACATCCGATGACGGTTCAACCTGCCATCCCAGACACCGACCAAAGCTAAGTACTAGAACCGAAGACCGAATTGAGCACATTTAAAAAAAGATTGTGTTATAACCCTGTGCATACATGTTAAATGCCTGTTTTCATCCATGAACAGTGAAGTATAAACTGGTTTTAAAAAACTGTTTGGCCAATGAACTCCTTAGTTAACAAAAAATAGTAACTGTCTTAACCTCTATAGTCATCACATTTATGATTGTGGGGTTATGTTGCGTGCCTATACTTCAGGGATGCATCATGAAAACTGTTAGTGGCAATCAGATGCTGGTCAGATATGAAGCGCCTCTGGTTTTGTATCATTCACAGGACCCGATGGACCTGGAGAATACGACGGAGGAGGACTGGCTGTGGTGACCCATCCCGCCTACTGCTGAGGGGTTGACACTGTAACCGTGGAGCCTTCCCCTATGGAAGGTTAGACGCAGAGGTGAAGAAGAACAAACTCAAGAGGCATAGACTTGTGTTTGCCGCTTACCTCGTTTCCCTCTGGATCAGTCACTAACAAATGCGATTAATGGATTTTAATCAAGAATCTCATACCATGTAACAAATGTGCAATCTGTAACTACAGTGTTTACCAATGTTTAATATGTAATTCTCTTTATGTCAATTCTTATGATTACTGTTGAATGTTTTGGACATTGGGCAGGACATAAATGTTAATGTGGAACGGGGCGGACCCGTAGTAGAGACATTATGGTTGGCCAGGAATACCTGGAGGCATGGCCACAATGTTGTTTTAGCATGGTGATTCACTGTTGTCGCCAGTTCTCTTTGACGAACCGACGGGGGTGATGAATTGCTTTAGGACCCTGCAGCGGCTCCTCGCAAACCAAAACTTAGGATCATCTTCTGTTACTTGGTAAAACACAACTCGACTTCTGTTGCTCTTGCGGTAACAATAAAAGTCTTATTGCATTCAACCCCAGCCCTTCTCGACCTCTCGTAATTTGGTAAAGTATTAAGTTGCAGGTTTTATCCACGACACCCACTTCGGCTCAATACCCCCAACCTCCACAGGAATGCCAGAAAAACTACGCCGGAGGTGTGAGTTGAAGATGCCTAGGACGGGGGCCTCCTCCAGACGTTCCCAATTCACCCGCACTACTCGTTTGGGCTTACCAGGTCTATCTGGAAACTTCCCCCATTCCCTGATCCAACTCACCACCAGATGGTGATTGGTTGATAGTTCCACCCCTCTCTTCACCAGAGTGTCCAAAACATGCAGCCTCAGATCGGGTGACACGATTACAAAATCGATCATCGATCTTCGGCCTAGGGTACTCTGGTACCAGGTACACTTATGAGCACCCTTATGTTCAAACATGGTGTTCGTTATGGATAATCCATGACTAGCACAGAAGTCCAATAACAAACGACCGCTCGGGTTTAGATCAGGGAGGTCGTTCCTCCCCACCACGCCTCTCCAGGTGTCTCCATTGTTGCCCACGTGGGTGTTGAAGTTTCCCAGCAGAGTCCCCTACTGGAGCCCCATACAGGACTTCATTCAGGGTCTCCAAGAAGGCCGAGTACTCCGAACTGCTGTTCCGTGCATACGCACAAACAACAGTCAGAGTGTTCCCCCCCCAACCCTTAGGCGTAGGGAGGTGACCCTCTCGTCTACCGGGGTAAATGCCAGTATCCCCACACCCGCCCGGTGCCTCACACCCTCGGCAACTCTGGAGAAGAACAGCTATCCAGGAGTACGGTACCAGAGCTGAGACTGTGCGTGGAGGTAAGCCCCACCAAATCTAACTGATAGCGCTCCACCTCCCGCACAAGCTCCGGTTCCTTTCCCCACAGTGAGGTGACGTTCCACGTCCCCAGAGCCAGCATCTGCCGCCCAGGCAGAGACCCCCGACCTTCGCTGCCACCCATGTGAGCCACATGGGCCACCCATGTGGCCCATGTGGTCACCCATGTGGCCGACCCCGACCCCGTCTGGGCCTGGCTCCAGACGGGGGCCCCGGGCTTCCTCCGGGCAGAGTCTCTCTTCCTCTATGTCCAGTGTTCATTGGGGGTCGGACTTCTTAGTCTGGCCCCTCACCGGAGACCCTACCAGGAGCACAAGGCTCCAGATAACACAGCCCTCAGGTTCACAGGGACACGCAAACCTCTCCACCACGATAAGGTGACGGTTCCAGGAGAGGTAAGATTACTGTAGGATACCTGGAGGCGGGGCCACACAGTGGGGATTTAGTACGGCGTTCAGGTGTGTTCGCCAGTTCATAGATGGTGCCGCAGATGGCTGCCTCGTGACGGAGCTCTCTCATTCTTGTGTTATTTGTGTGTTCTTTCATGAAATTCAGCCATGCAAACCGGATTACTTTCACCATGCAGGAACTATTATCCATCAGACATCAAACTCCAAAGGACATTTCACCTAATAGGTGAGTCAATCTATGAAAAAAAAAGGTTTTTCAATGGATTCTAGTAGTATTTGGTGTGCTGAATAACATACTAAAAGTATAGCAAAATATACCTCAGAGAAAGCCCTAATTTCCAAGATGGCGGCCGAAATGGCGGCGGGGAGCTTGAAATGGCTATATCTCAAAAAAATGTTGCAAAGGAATTTTCAACTGATTCTGGTACCTCTGGACCTCTTGAAAATACACCTTCGGGAAAGGCTTAATTTTCATGATGGCGTCCAAAATGGTGGCCGGCCAAGCTTAATTCGAATTCCATTCGATTGTTATCCCCGCAAACCTGTTTTTGAGCGCTGTAAGTAAAATGTTTCGTCCGGTATTTTTTTTGTAATAAACAGTTGTGTTTTTTGTTTCATGCCATAATAATATGACTATACAACAGGTGAATTAGTACTTAAACATGTCCTAAAGTGTGCAATGTTAGAGTTTTGAAGTTTAGAGGCAAAAAAGGTTTAAGTGTCAGTAGTCGCTGTCGGGACGATTGAAACACTCGTTTCAAACGTCCCGAATAACTAATATAATAATGAATTAAATAACAGGATTCAACTGTGTATCCCTAAACATGACTTTGGACAGTGAAATAAGTAAATGAAATGAAAAAGTAATTGTCCAACTGGTATAAAAGAAGAAAGGTGAGAAATGCGCATCTTGACAATTACGCACAGGACAAAAATATTATTTTGACCTATTTATATTATGAGAAATTATGTGAAATTTTTGCAATGACGAGTACACTAGTATGTTGTCCGGTATTTGCATAAAAACAAGAGTAAGGTCAATAGTTTCTGTTTAAAATATGATGTTTCATTCGTCCCGCATATGTGTTTCAAACGTCCCTGCTATGCGGGGCGTTTGAAACAAATGTCAACTTAGGTTCAAAGTTAAAAAACAGCGTGATTGTCCAACATATTTATTAAATTACACTTGTAACTAAGAC
>OMLJ01113534.1:0-10365 GCA_900302595.1 Gadiculus argenteus
AGATAGATATAGAAGATGATCAAGCGAGATTGAGCAGAAACTTGCTTTGAAACTGCTTGGAGCCAACATGGCGGCGAGAGTTTATCTAGCATGAATGCAGTTTACTTTCAATCAAAGCCAGGGTAGGCTGTTCATTTTGTGATTCTCTTTTTACTCCGACAGCACTCAAAATCCACCAATCCACCAATGTCCCAGGCCTGTATTAAATCTATCTTAGTCCTATTATTTATTTTGCCCTGAATAAAACACCTATCAACCCCACCAGCTACCTGCAGGTGCCTCAATGCGAATGACCGGATTCTTCCAAAAGGCTAGGAAGAGCTATCCTGCTACAGCTATCCGGCTACAGCTATCCGGCTACAGCTATCCGGCTAGAGCTATCCGGCTACAGCTATCCGGCTACAGCTATCCGGCTAGAGCTATCCGGCTAGAGCTATCCGGCTACAGCTATCCGGCTAGAGCTATCCGGCTACAGCTATCCGGCTACAGCTATCCGGCTAGAGCTATCCGGCTAGAGCTATCCGGCTAGAGCTATCCGGCTAGAGCTATCCAGTCATTTGTTTTGAATGCAGTGACTTTGAAGGGGGGCCTGAAGGGAGGGACCTTTAAAATCTAGCATGCTCTGGCTTGTTCCTCAAAAATGCCAACCTAGCTTTAAAAAAAGAAATAATAATAATAATTATCATATATATCAAATAATTATATATATACGTATATACTGTATATATATATATACACACTATAATCATGAGTTATTCATTTTCTGTGAACACTAAATGCCTCTGGTTTCGTTTGAAAATGCCTGTGACAAGTCACAGCGTGTGTGTGAAATGCTTTTGTGTTGCGGAGTGTGCTACTCTGCACCAGGCCATGTGATGCAACAACAATGATGTAACAACAATGACAGCGCTGGCATTCCGTCTTTATGCCACCGCTTCTACGTGGACCCATTGAAATGGGCACGGCCCGGCCCGGGCTGCGGGCGCTACGCAGGCCGATGGCTTCACGGCTGTGACGCAGTAACACATGACCTCCCAACCCGACGACACACACACCTGCACCTGAGTGATCAAGTGATCCAACCGGCTGCATATTTATGAGATTCCATCAGACACAGCGACACAGAAGGCTAAATGTTTGTACGTTTGGTTGAAAGATTGACCTTTTAACAAAGCACAGTACAAAACAATAGATTGAACACATCGCTGTTGGGACTGCTGCTGTGATTATCGACCGTGGGTGGTTTGGTTTGGTGGGATCTATTCGGCTTTTAAGCCTGACGTCACACACAACTTCCGGGTCCAAACCTACTAAACTCGCTCCTAATGACAGAACGTTATTCCCATCACCTCCTCTTTTAGCGAGGAGCCAACTGCTGTAGATAAGAACTGAACTCATTTAACTCAATCCCAGTTGTCAGTGTGTGTGTGCTTTCGGGGGGCATTATTCTATATTAATAGTATTAATTAGTATTATTATTAATAATGTTATTAATAATTGTGGTATGCACACACTGGCATTTTGGTACGCAACACTGTGATTTGGTACACAACACTGTCATTTGGTACACAATACTCTCATTTGGTACACAACACTGTCATTTTTACACGTATTTTGGCATTTCTACACGTACACCAGTCGGGCCCGGCTGCGTGTCGGACCCGGATATGACGTAGTGACTTAAAAGCCGAACAGTAATTACTTGCGGTTTTGTATTGTGATTCATAAGCCTATTGCATTCAGTAGTCTAACCCAACTTCTCTTCCTCGCCCATGAGCAACGTTTAAAGATCAGCCCAGCGGTGTTGTCAGCATCTCGCCTGAATGCAGGTGGTAGCATATTGTGGTGGTAGCACTATTATTGCTTGCAAGATAACTTTTAAATCCTGTTGCAGAAGCAGATCTCTCATTCTAGGGGCAAGCGGTTGGTAAGTGGCGTACTATTTCTCTATTTTACAGCGCCACGCTTGACCTCACTACTCCACTTCCACCTGGGGGGGTAAGTGCAAACAGAAATACTTTGTCCTGCAGATGAACACACGGCAACAGCGATCCCAAACAGAATCACGGTGTAGGGCTGTTGATTCAGCGCAGCGTGTGATCAAGGTTAACCTTTTGCACTTAACGGATTTCGTTCTCGGTCAGTATTTGATGGTAATAGGTAAATAGTATTATTAAAAGTAAAACAGAAGACTATTCAAATATGTTAAAAAGGAAATACCTGTAAATAAGTTGTGTGAAGAGCACTTCCATCAAGACCAGAATGCAAACGTGTGTGACCAGACCACAGAACAAAGGCTTGAGACAAGACTCTGCACAAAAATATAAATCATACATTGAAAATGTTATTATACAGATAGAATGTTTGGATGTAAGTATAATATAAGTAAAAAGTAAAAATATAAGTAAAAACATTTACATTTAGAAAAAACGATGTTAAATCAAATCCTTTTGTACACCGGGTACAATATAGCTGCCAGATTTCTGGTTTGTTGTGTACTTTTGTATAAATATAAAGACAGCTTCATATGCTAGTTCCAAAGCTACTACCAGGGTGCGAATTATACTGTGATGACAAATCCATAAATGTGACGTCACATGACACAGCTTAGGAACACAGGAAGCTTTCAGACAATATGCCACTAAGTAAGGATGTAGCAGCATTATGAAGGTGGAGAGGACAGCCAAACGAAGGGCCTTAACTCAACTTTCAGGTACGTCCTAGCTATTCCAGGCCATGTAAAACAAGACCTTAAAGTGTTATTCTGTCAATTATTTTTTCTAAAAAGGGGGGTTAACCACTATGCAATTAAATAACTTAAGTCTAAAGGCTAATAATGTATGAGAAACCATAACAAAGATTGAGAGAAACGTTGTTACTTGTGTAAATCTTAACTGATTTGAGTTCTTTAACGTGGTAGGCCATTGTTTGTAGTAATTTCACATTTTCTTCCAATGTGGGCCTGGAAATATAATTGAAATCCTGAAGGACAACTGTAATGACGTGAGTCTGCTTCTCTGGGCCTTCTAGCTCTGTAGTGACTCGTTACTAATGACAACGGCAGGAGGGTCAGTACGAGGAACAACGGTGTAGACCACCATAAGTTGATTCAACTTTCATACAAATGTTATATACAATATTCTGACTCAGAACAAGTGCAGAGCATGCATATTTTAAGTTATTAAGTCATTTATTAAATATTTTAAACCTCATTTGAAATTGTAAGTTGAGAAGCCCCGTCACATCTTGGGGAGGCCAAACCAAACCCCTCTGCCTGTCGAATAACTAACGTACGTAAATGTCCAGTCGTAGCACACTCTGTTTAGTACCCGTTAAATATCTCTGCATTCAAAGCATTTCAGAGGTAGAATTATGTTTGATACTGAAAGGAGAGACAGGAGACGGGATCCATTGGTTGCGTTTCTACTCTGATCTCAAGGTGACCTACCTTTCCCCAGCCGACCCGACGCTGCTACCGGGCGCTGACGTCTTACCCAGGAAGAGAGAAACCCTCACGTGAATCAATGTTAACTGAATTGAACGATATTATTGTGAGGAGTCCGTTGAGGCCTCTCACTGCTTGGCTTACCGCAAATCGTTTTAATAATGAAACCATTGGCTCTTTTTTTCCAAGATTTTCAGTATATAAAAGCTTGAGAGCAGCCGGCCATTAACTCCTATTTAAATATTGCTTTGCATACGTCAAGCCTTCCCAAACCTCCTGAACGCGATCGCTCTGTTGCCTTGAAATTACTTTCAGCTTAACAGAATTAGGCCAAAGACACAGCAGCACTTATACAGTAGCCATCAATTTGGTTGTAAATTATCGGAAATTATATATATTTATAGTAATAAATAAATAATAAATCAAAAGCCATTCACTTCCTCAAACTGCTTGCTTCCCCCTCATCAGAAGGGCGGTACAAGTGACCAATAGATCTGAACAGGGAAAAACCTTCATAGTGTATAGATTTAAAGACTCAGGCAATTGGCCAAGCTCATAATACTGTCTCATAACTTTTCATCTATAATATTAACTATCTATTAAAGACAAGAAGTCGAAATTAACTTATTTAATTTATTAATTAGCTAGCCTAGAGTATAATTGTTGCAAATTCCCACCAACAAAGTTGCAAGAGGCCAGAGTGACATCTTAAATCTTCCTGTTTTGTTTGAGAAAAAGCCTAAACAAACTGCGGTAACCAAATATTTGCATTTCTGAGGCTCTTAGCAGCTCACAGCGAGATCAGTCATTGGCTGGTCGTTGTTATTGTTAGCGACATTAGCCTCAAACCCGCTCGGAAACAAACAACACAACTTTACATTGTGTTGCACGCACAGCAAGCAATGAGTAAATTGGTGACCGAATTAAAGCAGCAATGTAATCATTTACAATGGAGATTAAGACATCCAACGTGGTACAAATACAAAGAAAAGACATCTCTTTACGGGACCCTCCGGAGCCCGAGGGGGGCTGACCAAAATGGGGCGTGTCTCGGTGAAATGTCGCACGAAATCGGGGCGATTGCCCACTTTGCCACTCGTGCGGGCGTTGTATCTCAGCCCGGTTTCACAGCATATTGTGCTCATGCGCACGAATGTTATTAATGTATTGAATCGTGTCCCAGAGAACGATAGTCTGACTTTTTTCGTGCTACACAGAACGAAATGTAAAGCAATGCATTTTGAACGGGAGCGTTTCTCCGACGTAACTCTAACCCTAACCCTAAACCTAAACCCTAATCCTAAACCCTAATCCTAAACCCTAATCCTAATCCTAAACCCTAACCCCCTAATCCTAACCCTAAACCCTAATCCTAACCCTAAACCCTAATCTTAAACCCTAACCCCTAATCCTAACCCCCTAATCCTAATCCTAACCCTAACCGTAACCCTGTAACTCTGGCGTAACCCTAATCAAAATGCATTGCTTTACATTTCGTTCTGTGTAGCACGAAAAAAGTCTGAAATATGTGCTCTGGGACACGATACATAGATGAATAACGTTCGTGCGCATGAGCACGATATGGCGTGATACCGGGTTGTGTATCTGCACAAAATACCCTTCAAAATACCCGCTGGCTGCGTACTGAAGAAAAGCAGTTCTAGTGGAAGGTTCCAGTACACGGCCGTCTAAAGCCACCGATACGCGGTGGTCCGTGGCTACTGGCTAAAACAACGTAAGCAGGGGGTTGATAGAGCCTGAGATGCTGTGAGACTGAGGCACTGCCAGCAGGTTGGCGGTCTGCAACACATATCGTAAGCGGTCATAAAAACAAAAATCAGGAATGGCGTCCAAATGGCCCGAGGCTGGGAGGAGGAGCCACATGAGGAACGAGCCTAGCGGTGGGTCGGTGGTTAAACACAGAACCAGCTCAGAACCAGCTCAGAACCAGCTCAGAACCAGCTCAGAACCAGCCTCTCTGTGGTCTCTATAGCCACCACGATCCTCCGGTCTCTCTATAGTTCCCTCATTATTCCCTTACACTAGATGCTCTCTTTATTTATCAAAGCGAAAGGATGTAACGTACAACACCCCCCCGACACATCATGTGACTACACCGTCTCCTCCTCCTCCTCATCATCATCATCATCTCGTTCTCTCCCCCCTCCCTCCCTGTCCTTGACTCCTTCTCTCGGCTCCTACACTCACCCACTAGTCATATCGCAGAAGGTATTTATGAGCATCAAACCAACAGCAAGCATCTGCACTGAGGTCAACGCTGACAGGACCAGGAATACATCTTCCAGCCCTCTCTCTCGCTCCCCACCGTTCTGTCTCCATCTAGTCTTATCTAGCTAATCCAGCTTCAGGTTTTTGGCTCCATCCTGTTCTTTTTTTAGACAGAAAGCCATGTGCCACTCACTCCCACTATCCCTCTGCCTGCATCTCCACATTTCTTTCCCACTGCCGCCCCCTCGATTCCTTTCACTTCTTTGCGTTCAATCCTTTTTATTCTGTCAATTGGTGTGATAGTGTGCATGTGCGTGCGTGTGTGTGCGTGCGTGCGTGCGTGTGTGTGTGCGTGTCATACCTAGATTAGTAAAGATGGAGCATTCGAGGATTAGCACATGTGCGTTATCTTTGCACCAGGCTATGTGTACAAGATTGTCAGACTGCAAATAGGCGTTGACATTTTATCTTGACAAATTATTCATTTGAACCAACCGGCTATTAAAATGTTGCTTGTAGTATAGTTGTACTAGGAATATGTTAAATAGTGTCATAATAAAACACCCTGTTAAATACATCTAAGAAATCGAAGAGAGTGCATCCAAACCATTCTTCACTCTATGGTCATGTGGTCAAAATGGTTTTGTGTTTTTATTGCTGCATAATAAAAGCACCATGTTTCTGTTTATTATATCACTGTTAGCGTCCTGTTTTACCTCGCACGTGAATGTTGTTCAACATTAAACATATTTCAGCCTAACCAACCCCGACCCCAGGAATCGATCAAATCCAACACGGCACTGACAGTCTGTCGGACTTTTAGACTCCAGAGTCTCTGGATGTGTTACAAATATCATGGATGTTGGCATCATACCCAAACTGCCAGCGGATTGCCTCCATCCTGCCGTAGCCCAGCACTCTCAATTATAACACCGAAGCATATTCAATCTGGTGCTGGCCCCGGCAGCCAGGGAGATTAGCAGCACCACAGAGGGAGTCAAGGCAAGACGAACCCACACAAAGGAGTGACATGGAACATCTCTGTGGGGGCTAGAACCTACAAGAACCGATCTGGAGCAGGAGGAGACTCACAGCTGTTCAGGGTTCTCTAGTGGTGGCGCTGACACATTGTTTTCTCTTTGATATTCGTCGTTTCTGTTTACACATTCAAGGTAAAAGTTATTCTTTTGAAATACATTTTACAACCTTGTCCAGGTCTGCCAATGGGATTGAGGATTATAATCAGTCACAAAAGCAGAACAGCCATAGTTACATTTATTCGTTTTGGGAGTGAATGAACTAATTAACAGAATAAGCTTTTTCTATGAAACAATTAAATTGTGTGGAACATTTCTTAAGGTGAAAATGTATGAAATAGTATTTCTTATTAGTATTTATGCAAACGTGTTATTTTAATGATATTTTTTATGTGTCCATTTCCCATCTTACACTTTGTAGACGTCAACGAGCAGAAATAGGATGTGGTACAAGAAAACATCTGACATCCACTTCCCGAGCGTACCGAATCTCAACAGCTCGGTTATTCTGATCAGACGATTAACAGTCTGCTGGAGACGAACGGTGCACAGTGTTATTTAAATCCATCCCTGATTTCCACAACGTATTTCAATATTATACTACATACAATAGAAATAAGGCTGTCTATTTTAATTATCCATCAAGTCATTCCAGGTCCCGTATTTTGACTTTCAGATAAGAGACCTTTCAGTTAAGAGACCTCTCTCTACAGTCAATTGCAATGTTAACTACTGGACTAATGGAAACACCAGTTAATAGATGGTGCCAGGCACTCCAGCGCCATGCTGACATTTAAACAAAACAACTAGGTGTCACTTTCTTCACGGAGGGGCTAAAGCTGTGTGGAAGTTCCATGTTACACTAAACCTATGTCACTAAACACATCTGTGGCCTCAATGCTGTTCTTTCTAGGCTATAGTTGAGAGTACAAATCCTCAAGTACTTGAATCTCTAGAAGGCCCCGCAGAGGCCCTATTTATGTGTGAGATTAGACATGCTTTACGTTAAGCAATGTGTCATTAAAAGTAGAAATGGGAAGTAGACTGTACTGTGTTAGAACACATGCTAGTCATCTGTGCGCTGTTCTGTGGTCCGGGCCATCACCTCTACAATGAAGCGGTGGTTACCACCAGGTACACAGCAGATTCAAAAGGGGGAAAACATTCCTAAACAACATGATGGTTCACCTATTCGTCAGTGACATGAGGGTATGTATGGGTGTGACGCTAACTGATGCTGGACCAGGACACACACAACAAGCCTTCATTTAGTACTGAAATAGAACAGCACACTCTAACACTTACAAAGTTAATATTAATAAGGCAACTACCAAAATACATTAGATTCATTATATCACTCTGCTTTGTCAATGTATTGCTGTTATGATCCTGAAACGTTATGAGACCATTTAGATGGCTTTAATAATGTATTGCTGTTATTATCCAGAAGTGTTCCGAGACCAATTCGATGGTGAGACTGCACTTTAAATAATACATTCAATTGTATTCTTCTTTTTTTTGTACCGGATCAAGTGCTTATTGGGTATAGTGATGTTGTAGGCCTATACACAGTGGGTCAAATACACATTCCCCCCCACAATGAAGACACAACCACCTCATGATCCACCGTGATCCATCCATCATCCACTCACCTGTGTTCTCAAGACGCCTAGACCCAGAAGAGCGCTCCCGTCCGCGGTCCCATATCCCCCCCCGAGGAGAGACCCTCAGACCCTCACCAGACCCGGACCAGAGCCTCACCGTCCTCCCGCTGGAATCATTCACCACACAAGGCGTGACTGCAGCAGCAGCAGCAGCAGGCGGCCCAGGACCCCGCGGATGGAAGGTTCCACAGGTTCTGGTGTATGGGACCGACGCGCTGCGCTCACACCGCCGCGGCTCTGCTGCTGTCAGCGCGGCGTTCCCGTCGCAGGCCGCCGGGCTGCTGGTCGCTATGGAGCCGCCGCCTGTTCGCCGACTGTGGCGCTTCTCCCGTTGATCTCAATCTGGAGGGTTAGACTGGGAATTAGGCATGGGCAAAACGGGTCTTCTCCGGGAGTCTGTTCTCTCAGTTCCCGTCACTTTAACAAATGGTTCGTTTGATTCGTTCAGTCCAGATGGTCTGGTGGGTAATTTGGTGAGGAGTCTCATTACGCATTGACAACGCGATCGCTACCTGCTCTCATTGGCTGAAACGTTGAGATGAAACGTTTTAGACTCAATCAATGTAAAGCCGCGTTCACACCGAAAGCGGTGGAGAGGCGAGCTTCCATACAAAGTCAACGTATAGACGTGTTCCAGGCGCCAGGAACGCGTCTATACGTTGATTGATTGATTGATTTATTTTTATTTGACCATTTCTTAACATAAAAATATGAAACAACAACCTGTGCCATACATTATATAAATAAAAATAGTCAGGGATGACACAATAAAGCCCTTTCCATTGTGATCCCTATAGGACAGGAGACAGGGGCAGTAGCAGCATATCATACATACATCAGACACATACATACATCATTCATAAGACACATAAAAACATACATTACAGTTTCAAATATCCATGATAAATACAAATTGCGCCACTCCGCCGCTTTCGGTGTGAACGCGGCATGGTCGAGGGGAGACTGTTCGTTTGTGTCTTTTATTTATGTGACCATATCTTTTGTTATATGTTTAAAAAAATATGTTAAAAATAGGAATAGAAGAATCAGTTCTCTTGTTTTGGGAATCAGTTCTCGTCGGTCACCTTCGGGATTCGTTCGTTCTGACCGAATCGTTCTGAATCGCCCATCCCTCTGTTCACCATCAGCCCTCCCAGGTCCCGGATCACGGCCCACCCCCCAGAACATCAGCCCTCCCGGAAAAGGGACGTCGGTGCGATTCCCCTTTCCCCAGTGCGCCTCTCTCCGCGGCGCGCCTTTTGGATCCTGCGCCTTTTACGCACGGAACTGACGTCATCTTTGACCTGCTGACGCCCGTTCCTGGTGTGTGGATAAAAAAAAAATCAGAACTGCGTAATTTGCGTACGCCCCACAAGGCGACGTGTAGGACATGTAGGGCGCAAACCGGTGGAATCGGTTGGGATCCTGCGGAGAAAGTGCGCCACTGGTGGTTGGAGAATTGCGCGCAGGGTTGCCAGATTGGACGGGTTCGCCAGTCACAAAATAAGATAGATTTGATACCAAATGAACAGCTCAAACAACCAACCAACACTAGTATCGTTCTCTGAGCAGACCAATGCATAGACAATGTACAAATAGTGAAATAAAAGAAAATGGGAAAACATTGGTTGCCAGATTGGGAGGGAAAGGAGTAGAACAATCTGGCAACCCTGATAGCACGGCGCTGAGCTGCTGGATGGGCGAGAGGAAATGTGCTGCAAGCGCAGGGGGGTCTGCAGCCCAGTCAATCATTCAGATGGAATATTTCAAATGAACTATTAAACATTCCTAAATCGTTTATGTGTGTTTGCACAAAGCTAGATCACAGATAGACGCATGCAGCTGAGACTCCATTGGTACAAAAGCCTATATATTATTTCATATGCAGTTTGTATGCAATTATGTGCAATTTTTGTTGTTTTTCTACTATTTTTACTTGTATGCTATTTTATATGGACCATTGTGTCTGAAATAAAAGATTATTAGTATT
>OMLJ01113536.1:0-13298 GCA_900302595.1 Gadiculus argenteus
TTTCACTTCCCTGGAAAGTAGAGTTTCTAGGTTATCAACCTTTAACCAACACTTTTTTTAATCAGGCACAGCATCCAGAAACAGGCGTCCCAAATGGATCTTCTCTTCCATCTCAATGTTGAATAATCATTGTTATAGCACTGCTGTATACATCAAATATCAAATATATATAATCACTACATAATCTAAGTAGTTCATTAGCAATTGACAAAGAAATTAAAACATTTCCCACAGCTATTCTGCCTTGCATCCGATTGTTTTTGAAACAATTTTGCAATCAATATTGATTTTGATGGTTCTGAGGCCCCATGGAAGTCACTTCAAAGAACAGCCTCTGCTAAGACTAAATATAAATGTAGTGTATGACAAAATTTAAAACAAATGGAGTATAGTCTGTATGCTTAATTCGATTTCTGGGCAAAGCAGCCAAATCATTATCATCATTAAAAGCCAAGTCATACCTTCCGCCCCTTACCACCAAGTTACCACTCAACTCCTTTTGCCTGTTCTAAGTCATTGTTTGATGAGCATACAGAGATTTACAAACCATGTTGTATAATCCCATGAAAATAAGAACTGTTTTTGTTACCATAGTTTGAGCCCTTTATATCTACATGGAGAGCGGGTCCTCTTCAACGGAGAGTGCCACCGCCATGGTTCTATGTAGCCCAGAATGGGCAAACAGCTCCAGAGAGAGTTTTTAAGAAAATGTGTTTTTGGCTCAGAGTTGTTGGAGAGTGGAGCGAGTTTTGGGGCGCATGTGTACAGTACCCTTCAGTTCAATGATTTCTAATAATTGTATTGTTGTGTTAATTTTTTTTAATGAACAATCTGTCAATCTTTTACCTATAGTTTTACATTTATGTTTTAGAAACAAATAAATACAATTCTTGAATCAAATGAAGAACATCTCTTGGATTCTGTTCAATGCCACTGCCATCAAAATTGTACCCGCTGGATCTTCAAGAGCAAGAAGACCAAAAGCCAAGCAACTTGGACCAAGAACTCATTGGGAGGGATTTTCCAGTCACACAAAGAACCCAGATCAATTTAAACGCTGCCATCATATTATGTTAATATAAGCCCGTTTCCTTATGTGTATTATTGTTTATAGCAGTATTAGTAGTAGTACATCTTTAAATGTCCCTGGGGTAAAATAGAGTAGGTTGCAGTAGAGAAGATGGTTATGGAGTGCACTGTGGTAGGGAGGAATACTACACAATTACTGTCAATAGATCAACAAAATAGCCAAGAAGACAATGACTTTAAGACCTAAAATACTTTGTACTGCATGTACTAAATAATGGCAGCATTTTTAGTAATGCTTTGTCACTATAACTGTAGCAATAGTTTCATGCATATTTACTCTTCTGCAGGGAAATTACACAGGGAGAAGAAGTGCCAAATGGTGTGATTTGAGAGTGCCATGTGTGCCATTTACCTAGAGGTTTAGTGAAGTAGTGCCATGTTTACAGCTTTGCAAAACAATGAGGCAAAACAAACATGCATGTTGCATGCTACCGACAGGTCCCCCAGCGATCATGGTCAGAATCTATCACTGCACACAATCTTACCGGCTCAAACGACAATGCAAAGCAGAGGCACAGTAATCTATTGTACTATGTTCTGATGGTACATGATTTACCCTTCTACAAGGTTTCACTGTTACGTAACCAATATAAGAAGGTCTCATTATATTCAGTTTATATTCCCGAGACTTTAGGTAAAGTCAAGACCAACCGCGCTACAGATGGAAGTAAACTGCTACCACTGAGTAAAATGCTCAGTGGTACTTTCACAAACCTAGACCTCATTACCAAGAACTCTGGAAGCATTCTTTACTAGAAGGATATAATTAACATGTAGGCCTAGTCATTTGTGGTGCACGTCAGCAAACAGAACAAAAAAATATATATATATTGCGGTATTGCACAATTTTTTTTCAAATCCTGCAACTCAGGCCAACAATGCGGGACAATCCCGCACAAATGTCACTTCGTTGTCTGATAAATGTATATGAACGCAATGGTGTGAATTCGGGTCAATTGACTTCTTCCGATTTTGGTAGTGTCCTTTGTTCAATCTTTGATCTGGCGACAAACACACACATGCGCGCACAGGCACACAGAACCCCTTCGCGTTTGTTCCTTCTCGCTCTCTCCCTCTCAAAAGTTGTACACGACCAATGTGCTGTTCTTGTCAATTATTTCCATCGCTATGAGCTTTCAGTAGGCTAATGCAAAAATGGACCACTGGCTTAGACGTACCGCTACAATTTCAGTGTGGGATTGCGGGTATTGTAGTGGGTAATCTGTAGCCTACACATTCATGGTAGGCTACATCAGGATACTGATGTACCATGAAGATGTGACTAAGAGGAGAGGGAGAACTAATAGGACTGTATATAGTTAAGAAAATAAGTCAGCAACTACTGTTTTCATAGTACATGTAAAAGGATTAAAAGTTGAATTAATTCATTGAAAAGTGTTGGATTTCTTATTTTCTTAATTTTTCAACTGAGCAAAGATAAAGCAGAAGACAGCACAGTAGGCCTACATGAAGGTTAAAATAATAGCACATGAGGACATTTGTGTAAGGAATAATGAAGATAATCTCTTAAATTAGTGTTGGGGACAAATGTAAAACTAATTAAGCTTGCAAGTAGTATCCCCCCAACTTAAAAAATAAAAAACCCTATGTGGAGCTCTTAAAGGAGCATTTCACCAGTGGAGACATGAATCTGTATTGAAAGTGGGTCATTGGCACATTTCCACCAGAGGGTTTGGGTCGGTTCAGTCCGCAAAGGTGCAGTACGGGTCGCGTTTCCACTGTCAAAAAGTAGGAGTGACCCGGACTGAGCCGCACTCGTCTCGCAGTACTCCCCTGTTATAGTACACTGCCGGCATACGTACGCCATCCGTTGATTGGTCGACAGAATCGGCACTTCCGTGAGACAGGGGGATAATAACAAACAGTACCCGTGAGTTATTTCTGGACAACGATGAAAGCTTTGTTTATTGAAGAAAAAGTTTGCCGTCCTTCTTGGACATCCTACGTTGTTGCTTTGTTCATTGTGCGCATTCTTTTTTTCCCCTTGGATTTATTAGCAGGCTACACTGTGTCGGGCTGCTATGAGATCACGATGCTTAAAGCTGCCGCGGCTATTGCCGTCCAGCTTAAACCCCGTCCCACCATACCCTGCTTGCCCACTGCATCCGTCTGTCAACGGATCTCATTGACTTTGCATGGGGCGATCCCAAAATGCATTGTGGGTCCGTCCGTTCAGTCAGCTCCGTCTCTTGCGTTCAGAAGTTGAGAAAATTGTAACTTTTCAGGCTGCAACGGATCCGTCAGCCAATCAAATTGCTTTATGTGGGGCAAATTCCACTGAAGGAGTGTACCCCCATCCATCAGACACGCCTCCCGTCGTCCGTTGACGGACGGATGCAGTGGGCAAATCGGGGAGGGTACTGTCGGTGGTGGAAACGCGAGCCGTAACCGACTTGAGCAATACCGCTCCTGCACTACCGGCACCGAATCGACCTGCACCCGCTGGTGGAAAAGGGGCAATATATGTAGTCAAATGGTAACATAAATTTCTAACTTGACCGAGAAAAGGCAAGACAGTGACTTTTTGGCGTTTGTGGACAACTTCCACCATGCACCACGATGCAGGCCACTCCCACTGATCTAGGTCTCCGCCTATCAGAGAACACGCTCTTCCATCTACCTGATGCCACAAGACAGCTTGAAAGTAATTTCACACATCTAGTTCACATCTAGTTGATGAACTCATTAGTGAATTACTCCTCGTTTGTAGCCTATTTATCCTAAATGGTGAACTTTTGCATGGTACCAGGATGTTCAAGCAGGACAAGGAAAGCAGTACGTTTTTATCTCCTACCTAGAGATTTGGAGCGTTGTAAACAGCGTTGTGGCTATGGGCTATCAATCACCCGAAGTTTGGAGAAGACACAGCCATGGAAGTCGTAAAACAACAGAAGGTTTGCAGTCTCCACACCGCAATTCCGTCGAAATGTACCTCTCCATATGACGATGAACAGCCTGGAACGTCTGGAACTAGCAGCACTAAACGCATTTGCTTCTTTCGCATGTTGTGTCGGCGTCGCTAAAACTCGACTCCTCAGCAGTGAAGAAGCAAAGTTAGCAATGTAATGTTAGATAGACAATTACATAGCTATGTTCTATATAGGCCTACTTTTACTGTTATCTATGTAAATCCACCTTGTTTCGCGTGTGTTAGTTTGAGGTTATTCAAAAGTTGTTAAAGTTATTGAACGTATCGCATGTCAGACTCAAACGACACCTTCTTCAAACGTATTGGTGAGAATAGATGGCATATTTTTCCATATCCTTATGACCATGTTTTATTTAGTTCTATCCATCCTCATTTTAAATTGCACACAGGACCACTGGAGATCTTTCATAAGCAGAGTACCGACCAGGACTTTTTCAGTCCCAGGCTTTTTTTTTGGCTATGCTCACGCATTGGCTCCCTGTGTCGTCGCATAAGCACCACAGGAAAGTCCGGGAAGCTTACCAACGGAGTGTCGACGAGCAACAAGCGGCTCAGAAAAGTACCACCTCTGCTGGAGGACTTTCTGGGTCGCTGTAAGAGTCCCTGAGGGGGGGATCCTCTCTCCAAACCGCACCCACAAAACCTCATAGCGGGAAAAGTATGCCTGGTTGGTACGCGGCTTATTAACACTCACTTTGACGTCCGTTTGTCCCTGCAGGCTTTGACTGACGTTTCTAGTTCACCTTTGGGATTCTGAAATAGGTCTCCAGGACGCCGCCAGGACTCCTTATGTGGTGCGAAACTAGGATGCTCCACAACACATGTCTGTGTCCTCGTCTGGTCAAGAAGAAATTTACATCTTTGAAATTCTTTGCAGAGGAGTATCTCTGCGTCCATAGCACCACCAATCCGCCCCAGCTCGAGCCATTCCAGGCTCCTCTTCCGCGACAGGCAGGTCTTCTGCCTCGGCTGTAGCAGCCGCAGCAGCCGTCTCCTCCAACAGCTTCAGCTGCTCGTCGCTATATTGCGGCTCATAAAGGTAGCCACGAACATCTGATCCGAGTATCAGATCTTCAAAATCCTTATCTTCCATATCAGATAGAGAACCTTCCGCCATTGTCATTACTTCACAGCTTTCGCCACAGAGTCTGTTAGCTTAGCTTCAGACGCTGTGGATGTTAGATTCTGAAGGTTTCTGCAAGTTAAGTCCCTCCCACTGACACTGATAGGTCTGTAGCGTCAGTGGGTCATAGGGGGTGGGACTAGTGCTTGTAGTCTTACTAGAATCGCCCCCCACTTACACTTCCTGCTTTGAATGATGCAGAAATCGTCATTTTGCATCATTTAAAGCAGGAAGTGTTAGAGGTAGACACAGATCTCTCCCGTCTCAGGGGAAAATTAGGGAATGATGCACAACCATTCAAAATTATGACTGGGTTTCCAACGATACAAAGCCATATGCAAATGGGTGAAGGGTCCCTTTAAGTGGGAATTCCCCCCATTTAAAAAAATGACATTTAAGCCCTGTCCATTTAATAAGTGTTGCGCTAACTGCCCTATGCTAAATCAGACATTCACATAAAATAATGTTCATGAAACATACTGATGACAAGGAGCATTATATAAATATTAGCTAAGTTGAGAGCAAAACGTAATGCCCAAGGAGAAATGCAGATAACAATGCTCACTTTATAGCCTGCGATCATACAGCTTACATTTACAACTTGGGAGAAATCCGAGTAGGAGCAAGACTCAAATCTGCCTAGGTGGCCTCTAGTGGTATAGGGTTACTTAGGCTTAAGTCTGCAACCATGTAAAACAACTGAATGAGAATTTCCCATAAAAGTAATCGTATTACATATCCACCAGACCAACTGCTCTGCAAACCAGCAAATACAATACATCACATGTGAGTACACATTGTCCACACATCATGTAGACCTCTAACCATGACCCTGGTGCAGGATGACATGCATCAAAACCTGCAGCCAAGCTACCTGCCTGTCACACTGGGAAATATAGTCAGTAGCATGGAGAGAGAGCGAGAGCGCAAGATCGAGAGCGACAGAGAGGTAAGTGCCGGAGTTGATTAAAAAAATGTGGGGGGGTCTCAGCAGAATTCTAAATCAAAATGGAGCACATCAATTTCCCAAAACATTATCAATCAGGGCAAGGTAGATGAGATCTATGAAGATATGGGATTGATCAGTCCAGAAGATCCATCAAAACACTCTGATGGCCATTGTTGGCTTTTTGCTGATCAGCCAAAGCTCGACAGCACAGTTTGGAGCGCAGGACAGGGTGTGGTATAGACCGGGTTCAGACCTTTTTTGAGGGGAGGGGGGTTGTGGAGAAGGGGGTTGATTTGCTATTTGCTCACTGCTGTGATTTGTTTGTTCAGGAGAAGGGGGCTCTGGTGGGGGGAATAAACAGCTAAAACATAGCTGGGTTGATGATCAGCTAATCCCCCCTCCCTGCTCTACTGAGGGGGCAGTATATAACACAGGGCTGCCTGCCGCGCTCACATCATTCTAACAGAGAGGCAGTCAGTAGGAGAGAGGGATAGAGGCTTGAGGACAGGACGCCTAAGACTTGTACAGTAGCAAAGACATCGGAAGCGAGCAAAGATAAACCGTTTTTGAGTGCCACGATGACAAAGTTAAGTCTATTCTTACTGCTTCTCCTGCTGGTCAGTTCCACATATTCTATTCCCAATCAGGACTCCTCAGGAATGGAAGAGTACCCTACCCTGCCGAGCCACGTATTGACCCAGGCACCCACCACCACGGAGGCAAAGTCTCGCTTTGCCATGCTGGATGATGTCCGTCTGCTGGCCAACGGCCTCCTGCAGCTTGGCCAGAGCCTCAGGGAGTTTGTGCACAAGACCAAGTCTCAGATCAACGACATCTTCGTGAAGCTCAACATCTTCGACCGCTCCTTCTACCAGCTCTCTGTGGTCACCTCTGAGATCAAGGAGGAAGAGGAGGAGCTGAAGAAGACCACCAACTTTCTAAAGACCAACAACGAGGAAATTAAGAACCTGTCGCTGGAGATCAACTCCAAGATAAATGGAATCCTGCAGGAGCGTGGGCAGCTGCAGAGCAAGGTGGGGATCCTGGAGGAGCGGCTGCAGGGGCTGTCAAAAAGTGTGGTTCCTCCTGAGCAGCTCAGGGAAATGGCGTCACTCAAGGTAGGAACCATGAGGTGTTGTGGTGGCTATTCTTAAAACTCAGCTATGCCGTCTGATGTCACTGGTCGGTTTCAGCAAACCTTCAAAGTGATACCTGCTTGAACGCACTCAATATTTCACCGGCTGTTTCAGGAAGTGATTGACTCTCAGGAGAGAACCATCACCGATCTGCTGGTAGCCGTGCGAGAGCAACACGACCAGCTTGACTACCAGAAAACCAAGATTAAAAACCTAGAGGAGAAGGTAGGCTACAGCACTAAGCCTTACAAGACCATATTAGACCTAAGCCATAATCCATGCCCTAAGCACGACAAGAACAAACTACTCTCGACAGCATTTGCCCATAATAGTACATTTAGTTCCAAAAATCTGAAACCTCAACACCCTGGAAATGTGTTTTTAACCAAATTCTAAATTGTCTTGATTTGTACCCACTATCGCAGATGAACACGGACATCTTTCAAGACACAATTGAGAAGGATGTGGATACAGACTCAGAAAATTCTGATATGTTTGATTATCTGACAGGAAACTCAACCGTCATGGAAACTAAAGGTACAACAATAAATATATATATAATGAATTCTTATATGAGCAAAATGTATTTGTTGCAAACATGTCTGGCCATGTCCCAACTTACAATTCAACTGATCTGCTCTCTTAAAGATATCCCCACTGACTGTAGTGAACTGTTTAACCAAGGGGAGAAAAACAGTGGAGTCTATACCATAATGCCAAATGGGTCGGAGCCATTCAACGTTTACTGCAAAATGAGTCTAGGTGGGTGAGAAACTAATAAAACCCTTCAGATTTGCTTTTGAAATCACAACCTTTGTCGGCTAGCACATATGTTATAGGAGATGGAATTATCATTTCATTGATTAGTGTTAGTGCTGTGTAGAGTGTGTCCTTGCTATATGTAACAAGCATCAACTCTTTTTCTACAGATGGTGGTTCAACAGTCATCCAGCATAGGGTTGATGGCTCTGTGGACTTTGACCAAACATGGGAGAAGTATGAGTTTGGATTTGGAGATTTGGAAAGTAAGTGGACTTAAAGAATCTGACAAAATCGTGCAAATAAAATTTGAAAGAGCAAACTAGAAAACTCAAAAGTAGACAAAAAGCCGCTCAAGAATAATTCCCAACCCTAATTATGGCATACTTTATGTCTGTATCTGTTATGAATCCCCTTGGGGGGACAGGAAACACACACAGGAAACGCACACAATATAGCAATATCTTTCAAGTACTTCCCGTCAGAAGTACAACAAAAGAACGATAGACGAAGCATATCAGCCTTTGTTGACAGAATGGCTTCCTGTTGTCTGAGGTCTCTTGCCGGTTTTCCACTGAAGCTCACTAGACTTGGACACCAGCCCAATGAGAGTCACTCCCCATTCCAAAGAGTCAACAGCTCAGGCACTCATAAGTGGCGGTCTCTCTCCCACCAATAACTACCTATTTATTAAAGGCATTAAGTTGAATGGTAGTCTACAGCATCAACACCAGGGAAAAGTGAACATACAATTTCAAATATTCCAATATCCAAATTTCAATTTGTTCAACGTTCTAGAGAAAATACATAAACTATTGACATCAATAGAAATCGCCCAACAAAGATGAAGAGACGAGAAGCTGATAAAGACCCATTTGTATTGCAGAGGAGTACTGGCTGGGCCTGAGAAAGATCCACAGCTTGGCCATGCAGAGAAACTCTGTTCTGCATGTGGAGCTGGTTGACTCCAGGAACGAGAGACACTGGGTGGAATACCAGTTCCTGCTGGGTGGTCCCACCACCAATTATGCCATCTACATCAGACGCCTGGCAGGGGACCTGCCTGACACCATGGCCAATCACACTGGAATGAGCTTCTTCACCAAAGACAGAGAAAACCTCAGGGACGTCGACTGTATTCGCAACTACACAGGTAAGAAGGACGGACTCACCATGTTTGATTGCCTGCATTTCCCAACATCACAGATAAACCTTAGCTTGCACCTCTAAAGTAATGCCTAATACTGAAGCTGAGAGAATTATCAAGGGATGTGGATTATGAGGTTAAGGCTTGATGGATTCATGAGTGTGTTTACACTCCTGATGTGGTGGAACGTGTTTTCGGCAGGTGGCTGGTGGTTCAGTGCCTGCGGGGACACCAACCTGAACGGGAGGTACGTGTGGCTAAGGGGCAGGGGGCGCCAGTCAAGACGCAGGGGAATCCAGTGGAAGTCTAGCACGGGTGCCTTCTGCTCTCTGAAGACAACCACCCTTTCCATACGACCGGCCCCCTGGACCGACCACTTCAACTGAGACCCCTCAACGCTGCAAACTCCGACTTCCCCGCGACTTTCTCCATTGGCTTCCCCTCAGCCGATTAAGAGTCTAGTCCTAATGCCACAATGAGTGAAGTCATGGGGTGCATGCGCAGTCAAAAGGTGACTTAGCCTAGGACTTCATGTTCCATGTTTTTAGCGGGCATACTTTTACGTTGCTGCCTCAAATGGACTGCTGTGTGACACCGTTGCTGTGCTGGCCAGCAGATTTTTTTTAAAAGGAGGCGATCTGGAACAGAGGAGTAAATTGCTGAGCTGTCAGCAGTGACGCAACCACTTTGCACAGGTCATTGGTCTTTTGACCTCGGCCTGCTGCTGTTGACTCATTGCATTATAGCACTGTCCACACAAAAAAAGAAAAACTGTGGAAGAGGGGCAGGGTGGGAGGGGGTGTGATGCAATTGCAGACAAACAGACTAAAAAATGCTTTGCTGCCCATTTTCGTAATCTGAGATGCATCAAGACAGCTTTGTAGTAGTTTGTTGAACTTATTCTATTTTGAGTATTTGTTGAAGTAGTACTGCATGCTCCAGTAGAATAGATATACCGGTATAATAATATTATATCAACCAAGAACTGTACAGAAATCAGCATGCCCTGTATAAAGCTCATTATCTAATTCTGGATTATTTGCACATGTAAGCATGTTTAGAAATATTATATTTCACGGAGTTGCAAATTCCTGTATCCACAGATGGAAGGTTTTTTTATACATGATAATATACTTTGATATCTTTGAACAATGCAATACACTTTGGAAATGTGTTTGTATTGTATTTCATTTAGTCATTTCCATATATTGCCCTATACTTCTGAGTCATATTGACTTTTTACATTCAACAATCTGTACTATTCATGTTCTGTTGAAGCATATTTATGAGACAAACCGGTAAGCCTAAATAAACAGCATTTCAATATAACTCACTGTTCCATAACTTAGAATGAATTAATTTCCATGTGGCCCCAAATGAATACCAACTTCTGAATAAAAATCCAACACACGCCTACACAGAGGACTGGCACAATGGGGGAAGCACTCTGAAACGAAGATATTCAGGTGGTTGGAAAATAATAGTTTTAATGTGATAAGAGTGTATAGTTGAGCACCGGCTTTAACAGGTCAGACTAATGCTACCACAAAGAAGACCCATTAGATAATACCTTTTCCCACAGCTTAGTCCAAAGCACTAATGGGAATAACTGCGCTCAAATGCTTCTAAAAAGGTTAATGAGATGGACATCTTAAAACCATAACACAGATGTGTCCCTTCTGTACACATGACCATAACTCAGGGTCATAACATTGGGGCTCGTGGCATTTTCCCAGTAAACAAATATAGAATTGCCCTTGAAATGGGGATGACCGAGGGCTTTGAACGCCCCTGTCCAACAAATAGTTAACTCCTGTATTTGCCAAACAGGCCATATTTAGATTCACTGTTGGAGTCACTGAATATTGGTCTGTAATGTAGCATAGAAAACATCTGATCAAATTTCCCTGGAAAGTGACACAAAATGCCGCCGAAACGTAATACAAGGGGGCAAAATAAAGCCCTGGATAAAAATGACCTGCATGTAGGGTAAGTTAGAGATAAAAAACATCTCATAGTAAACTCTAACAAATCGAATCATACAGATGAAATATTCAAACACCAGTGTTTGCTGTATTGAACCATAAAACGGTCGATCAATCAGGCCTGACCTGGGTGAAGGTTATCAGTAGGCAAATATAGCAGCGAGGCAAAGGGATTATCAACACTCACTCTTACAGACTGTTGCAAACAATACAAAGCGGTTGGATACAGTGTGTCATCACCAGCCAGGTCATGCACCCGGGTAACCCAAGCCTGATGTGTGTGGCCTCACAATAGTATTCCCGCTGTCTGTTTTGTCTTACCTCTACTAGGGCTGCACAATTATGACAAAATATATAATTGTGATTATTTTATCCAATACTGTGATTGCAGTTTATCCATCACGATTAAACAGATTATTGATTCTATTCATATTCTGTGTGTATTGAAAAAATAAATAGAGCAAATGCTGATTTGTAACGATATGTAATTCAGTTTAAATATAACGTACAAAATCTGATTTATTTATGTTTAAATAATTGTAAGACTTTGTTTCATAATGAAATGAGGCCTTTCATAATTAGTTCATTGTAATGCCCAAAACCGCTATTTTGGTTCATATCCAATAGATTTTGCAGCCCTTACCTGTACGTGGTGTTGGGCACGTAGACATCCCTGGCAGGGAACTCCAGGATCTCCCTGGTCGGTCTGACCCGGCTGTCCGGGTAGGGTTTGACCTGCTGGAGGTCGGGGGTCAAGCAGTAGTGGGGGTTCTCTGGCGCTGGAGAGATGTCCAGCTTCAACTGGGCTGTGGTCGAGGGAATCGATCAATTAATCACTCAAATAAAAAAAATAGAAAAATAATGCACAATTGAATGATTGAATATATGTTTACATATATATTTGCATGCATGTCCAGCCATCGTAATTTTACTCAGCAAAAATCAATTTTCCTTATGTGCTAGTATATAAGGGGCATTATTTTAACGGTCTCAAACGCATGTTTGAAGCGCAAAACGGAAGTAGTTTTGTGGGCAATTCTATGGCGATGTTGCTATTTTAACGGCGGATAAGGTGTGTTTTGGCGTAACGTGCAATAAACCAATGAGAGTTCTATCTCCCATCCCCTTTAAGAGCCAGCGCATTTGACTTGACGAGTTGATATTTTGACAGCTTGTTTGCAGTCTCTGCTGAGACAGATGCATGACCACGTGAATTTCAACCTTCAAATGTTTATGGCCAAATAATAGGTCTAATTCACACATGGAATAGCGTTTTCTTATACAACTTCAGAAACACTGATTCGTCATGTAAATTGTGGCAAAGACAACTTAGCATATATATTATATGCAGACACGGTCCTGTGGCCGCAACTGTGGGTCTATTTAATGATATGTGGCAATACATTAACAAACATTGTTTGTTACCAGTATTGTATACATTATCATTATAGACTTGTTCGTAATATTATCATAGACGTGTTCATAATATGCATGTGTCTCCCCGTTAATATACATCGCCATGGACTGTATTATGCGTTACGTGTTTAGTTTGCGTGTGTTTAAACAGATGGGTGTGCACACACACACGTTCGCCAAGCAGCATCACCGGCATTCATTCATTCTTTCTTTTAAAGAGGCCATGCCATTAAAATCCAAATGTTCCTATTGTTTGTTTAAATAACATAGGTCAGAATGAGTTTGTGACCTGTGGTAAGTTTGAAATCTATGCAGTTTGTCTGCTGTACGCAATAGCCGATGAAAAGGAAAAGGCAGGAAAAACGAGCCAATGATGATGATCATGATCCCGCCCACTTGGTTGGTTCGTAACCGCCCACAGAAATTCTGCCGAATGGAGATTGAGCTCGTGCTAACACGTGTATTACGCGTCGGGTTCTCTGGCGGCTCTGGTATTTCCACAACGAGACTCGTAGTGGGGGTTATCTCGGCCATGGTTGAGAAGGAATTGGGGGAAAGGAACTTTGGCTTTGACTCCCTGAAGTCCAAGCTGAACCGCGACATGGAGGAGAAGGGAATATTGCCCGGCTTGTCTCTCGTCGTAGCCCCGCTGTCCGCTGCCCACCGCCTGCGGTGGTGCCTCGGCAACGGGCTCAGCAGCGGCTGCGGGTTATATATATCAACGGTGGAGCCCCGCGGCGGTGG
>OMLJ01113537.1:0-16966 GCA_900302595.1 Gadiculus argenteus
GGTTAAATATTTATTTCCTCTGTGTTTCAAGGAAACGTGTGAGCTAGCGAGAGACTTTGTGCTCGTATAAATCAGCCTTTGATGCCGCCTCACTTTAGAGATTAGATTTTTTTTTCTCTCTTTTAGCTTTTTTTAGGTCACTTCTCCTTATGCTGAAGATTCTGCCTTCGGGCAGCCATAATTCCCAGAGAGGACTCTGCTAGCTGTGGGCTGCAACAATCTGAAAAGCTCTTTTGTCAAGGCGGGTTATGGGAGCTGCTCTGAGTGTGTCTTCCTGCTCTGACCTGTAGTCCTGAGTTTGAAGTGTGTATATATAGAAGTGGGATACCAAGCCTTGTTTTTAAGACCGATACTCGTTCATCAGTCATTATCCATTAACCGATACTAATGAATGTGCTATAAAAGAGGAGCAGTGTTAGTATTCATTGGTGGCCTAAATACACACTTTCAAATTGCAAGTTGCTGATAATCTTTGTTTCCGAAGGTCTATTTGAATAGCTGAACACTTGGTTATGAATTGGCATATAGCAGGCTAACAGGCTTTAGTTTAAAGCAGTGGTCCTCAAAGTCGGAGGCGCGCCCCCCTATGGGAGGCGCAGGGGGAGCAGGAAGATGATAGTAAGGGGGAAAAACAAAGGACATATGGACCCAAGAATAAGAAATGTGTTGCACACAAGCTGTCAATATGACCCGCTCGATTCGATTTGAGAACCACTGGTTTAAAGTTCTTCCAGTTACATGTTTTTACAGTTCCGCTCAGCTGGTGGTTTCTACATTATTTCAGTTCAAAGGAAAAAAGCAGAAGCTACCACTTGCTTCAAGTGTGGATGTGGATGGCCTGAAGATGCCTTCAGAGTTCAAGGTTGTCATCACTCGGTATATTTACATGCACAGCTTAATCCGCAATTGTCCGAGTATACATGGCCGTGAGAAAATTGATTTATTGGCCTAAGCATGTCATCCCCGGTACGATAGGTGGCGCTGTACCCATTTCAGCTAGTGGTAATATAGCCACCGTCTGACCTCTTTACGTCACCAGCAACAACAAACCCAGGCGGCATTCGAGAAAGATGTTTTCAGTAGGTAGCTGTCAGTTCACTTTGGCATCTCAAAATAAATAAACACCTCTGTTCATTTATTTATTTTGTTTATCGCCTTTTTCTTCTATCTTTACTTTATTCATTCATTCATTGCGACGCGGTCGAACTGACAGGGATATTCTGATATTATGAATCTTAAAGACTGCACCGTTGGGTTCTCCGACTCTGGTACTTCCACAACAAGTAAAGACACGTAGTGGAGGTTCTCGGCCATGGTGGAGAAGGAATTGGGGGGGAAAGGAATTCAACGCTCCGTTGTTCCGACCTCTCGGTCGTATGCGGACTCCTCCGGCTGGACTAGCGTCTGAGAAATTACATGGACCCGAAGTGAACTGACAGCTGTCTACTGAAAACATCTTTCTCCCACTGGAGAAGCAGCTCCGCCGCCTGTTCGCATACGGCAACAATCTCTTTCTCCTCCATGTCGTGGTTCAATCTGGACTTCAGAGAGTCAAAGCCAAAGTTCCTTTCCCCCAATTCCTTCTCCACCATGGCCGAAATAACCCCACACCACTACAAGTCTTTACTTGTTGTGGAAGTACCAGAGAGTCGGAGAACCCGATGGAGAAGTCTTTAAGATTCATAATATACCTGTCATTTCAGCCGCGGCGCAATGAATGAATAAAGATCGTAAACACGTCGGCAGAAAAAAACTTTTATTTTTACAGATGTGCCCGAAGTTACTACTTTACAACCTTGTTGATGACCAACAATTAGCAAAACATGTACTTTTAATTCAGACTTGGGTGAAATCAAAGCGTAGTGTGTACTGAATGCATCTTGATGATACACTTCTTATAGGGGGTAACTACATTGGCACGACATCGGCTTCCTCCATCTTCTGCGCCACCTTTTTAAATAAATCGCTGTTTCTCGTTTTCCAACGGTGACAACAACACGACTACTGTCTCCTTCTGGCTCACGGCCCCCGGGGAAAATTCTGTGCAGAACGCAAAGTCCAATTCAAACTCAATTAACCGTATACATGCACGCTTAACTTGACTAACAATCGAGTTATCTAGGGGTCTTAATTTGACTATTTGACTATACCCAATTAGATTAGATTTTAGTCTGACTAAGGTGTATACATTCATTTTAATAATCCAATCATAGTTGGACTAAGCCAATAATTTGATTTTATTGAGTGTCATGTAAACGCACTGACTGACCTTGCAGATCCAAGGGACATCTTAAATGCTTGGTAACGTGAACAAATCAACTGTGCACTACACTACAACCAAAAGTTTAAGAGTCGTTTTATAATGTTGGAATACAAAACTAAGTAAGGATATCTGGGTTATTTTAATGTTTTGGGCAGTTTCATTTTACATTTGCAACAGAAGCAAAAATGACAAACTATTGTAAAATTAGTTTCTTTCAGCAATGAAATAATGATCGGTCAAATATGATGTTGATTAATTGTAAATTGGTCAAATCCCTACTAGCATGGACAGATTATGGGAATTATGTCAAACATCATTCAATAATTACTTGAAACTCTATTTTATTCTGTTTATCAAGTGGATAAATTAATAACTGAATAACTTAATCGGGCTCTCCTGCAACATATAGCGAAAGGTATTTTCCCAACAGTTCAAGTGCCCCCCGAAATGCAAAATAAAGGTTAATTTCCTACACTGATGTAGTGTCGCTAGAAGATACAAACACAAAGTACACAAGAGATCTGCCCAGGACTGGTGGGAGCAGAGAAGGTCTCACTGTGGGCCAGTGTGCATGTCAATGTTCCAGGCAGCTCAGGTGAACACTCCATGGAAATCAAGAGGCAGGAAGGCAACACTCTTTATCACACTCTACTGTTGAGATTATCCTCCTCCGGGTATTCCTCGCTGGCGGTTTGTGAAAGGCCAGTCTGGTGTGAGTGGCTCAGACTGCGTGGTTTGCCATCACGCCCCAGCCACCGTCCCAGTCAGCTGCTGCTCCATATTAATGACAGACCCAGGACACTAGAACAAGCGGTGGTGGAAGCTTCAGTCCTCAAAGAACTCCCGCCCACCTCTGGAGTGAATCCCCTGGAGATGCTGCATAACGAGCCTGAGGTTTAGACGGCACACTCCCTCTGTTGAGGTCGAGGGGCTGGGGTAGGGATGGGGAACCATGGACGTCAGAGCCCCATGGAGGTCAGAGCGCCATAGAGGTCAGAGCAGCATGTGGGTGTTGAAATGTGTTCACACGTGTATGTGTTTGCCAAGAAGCTACGCACACATGGATACGCCTCTGTTGGAACATATGTCCCTGTTTTTACTGTGTGTCTGTTCACTGTGAGTAACGTGATGGGCTAATTGGGACGGGAGGTTGACCTGCCCTGAGGAGCAGCTAGCGGTATGCTGTTGTATTTTAGTAATGTTTAAAAATATATATTTTTTTTAAGATGATGTGCTCAACAGTATGGCTGCTACAGATAAGTCATGAACATGAACTGAGAGCAGCCTCCTAGTACAGCTGTGCTCTGAACATTTATTTAAGTCTGATAGCATAACACAGCTATGCTGTGTTACAGCTAGGAGCTCTTAACAAAGGTCCAAAACACAGGATACAGGTGGCCATCTTGGCTCTTCCCTGCTGCTGGCTCCCTTTCGCCCTCTCCTCTGTATGATGTCCCTTTTTAAGTCGCCTTCTCCTAGTTAGAGAGCTCAGTCAAGGGAAATTACACTGATCAGTGTTTTTGGGGTCTTCCGATTCAATCTTTTGGGTGTACAGTTGTCTTCTGCTGCAGTAGGTAAGATACTGGTGAATAGTTGGTCTGAAGAAACTCTCAAAGTGTGTGTCTCACCCGCCTGCCAGGAGGGCAGTATAACTGACGGAAGCCACACTGTGGATTACAACTTTTAGTCTAAACGCCGGGAGCCCAGGAAAACTGCTGACGTGACAGTTGAGCAGGAGTGTTTGTCAGTTGAACGGGCTGCAGACTCGGACCTGGCATCCAGTCAGCACGCATCGGTTTGCTGCTCTGCAATCTGTCTTACACAAGACGCCACAGGCTCCCTGCACACTTTATCTACTGCATTTTAACAGTAGTTTAACTTTCTTCTTCTGGGTTGAATGTTTCCCAAGAAGGCTGGTTGTGTTTAACTGATGCACGAGTTACAGGAACAAACCTCATAGCCTGAGAAAGGGGTTGGATTCTCCAGTGATGGACACAGATGTATGTGCCACTTGCACCGACCAAAGTTATGCATACTTCAGCCTCCGTTCTGTAATCCTTGCTGGATGTTCCACAGTTGTCAAAGTGAATAACATCTGATGATGCGTTTGTGAAAAAGGTAACTGATGTTTTAGTCTTTGTCGTTCACCGCATTGTGCTGGCCATTATGGGTACTCACAGCACTTTGACAAGTTATGCTGTGCTTTCAAGCACACAAGATTTATGGAAAATACTTGCTTAACTCACTTGAATCACACCGATGTTGGTATTGAGCAACAGTATAGTTTTCCCTGAAGCTTTGAGGTGAAGTGTTTGTTTGACCCTTGTTGAAGATGTTCTGTAGTCTGCGTCAGACCAATGTTAAATCAGTAATCTTCATATCGTTACCTTTGTCTATTTCAGCATTAAAGGCTAAACCGTAAACCGTGGTGAATCAAAGCACATGCAGTGTTGTGTATGCTGTCGGAAAATCCCGGCTCCAGCTCAGAACACTGCTGTCGCCTGGGAGCGTAATCATCCCAAGGCTGAGCTTTGTCACTCACTGGGATCGTGCCACGCAGGGGACATGACCCTTCTGAGAGCTAGGCCTTTATGTAAAATGCAGAACGAGTGAACGACAAGAAATCCCATCAACTATTATCAGTCACGGTATGACTGTACAAGGTCAAAAACATGCAAACAATTTGTAAAGAACATTCATGTTTCCTGGAACTGGGCCGTAAGACTATTTGGTAAAATGTCTTTCAGAGTTTCAGAGCGGTCCGATTCATCAATTCAAAGGCCACTGGAATGGCTCGCATCCATTTGTATCCAATGTGTTTGTCAATTAGATTCATAACTCATTCATTTGCCAGTCCCCAATGTTTTAAGTTCCCTCAAGTTGATTGGCCGTGGCCCTTTTAAAATGTGCCCTATACGGCGATCACACTGAGGCCCGTCTGTCCATACGTCACCGTCATTGATCTGAGCCTGAGTTATACTTTGACTCCATGCCAAGGCCTGTCCTGTAGCCTTAGCTTCATGGTTGTCATCAGCCCTTTCCACCTTAGACACACTGGTCTTGGGTAGGGCCTGCTGTAAATTAGATTAGTTTCATCAAATCTTTGGATGTGTTGACGAAAGCATGATTCAGCGTTCCACACGGGATGGTCTGCTAATTCTTTTCCCATTCTGAACTTTGAGTAAAAGGGTGGATGATCAGAGGTGGACAGAAGGCTCCAGTCTAGCCGTGTCCATCCAAAGGCCTTTCAGAAAAGCTCTTGGCCTGAGCTCTGAACTGAGGCTGGTCAGGCCGGAGGTGGACAGGGGGCCATTCAGGCTGATTACGGTCCGAGCCCAGGGCCCGAGGGGACGCTTCACACAACTACGGAACAACTGGAATGGAGTGTAACGAGTATTCAAGGCTGGTTCACATTGTTGGAGTTGATGGTTGAAATGGTTGAAATTGTTAGTCTGGTGAGTGGAAGCTTGGTTAAAGTCTCAATATTTCAAGTTCAATTGAATGTGTCCAGGACTTCTGAGCCACTATGTAAGATGCATGTTTTATCTTTTTTGTATATAAAGTTTTCATGATAATACCCTACTGATACTGTATTTAAATACTTTGACTGATTATTTAATAGAAATAGAAAGGCACAATCTTGATATCCCTTTTCCATTATTCTTCTTCCGACCAAAACTGTGCAATTAATGTGGCCAAAACTACCAAACCAATGGATTCCATTCAACTGTTGAGGTCTAGGTCCATACATCTTGGCAATGAGTTTTCATTGTTAACTTTATGATTTGATACTTTTTGAGTCAATGGGAGGATGGCGGAGCCTATTTCCACCTCAGTGACTACTACTACTTCCACCTCAGCGACTACTACTACTTCACCGACAGCTACTACTACTAATACCATTACCACTACTACAGCTAGTACCACCACTACTATCTTCCAGCTTTGACAGTATTACAGTTTAGCTTCCAGCTTTTTGTAACAATGTATTTCAGCACTTTGCTTCTTCAGGTAATGCAATTCAGCGTCATTCAGTTTTCGATTTAAGCTTCCAGGTTTTTCAGCAGTGCACTGCAATACATTTGACCTTTCAGATCGGTAGGTTGGGCCAGATGTGTGCAGATGATAATGGCGTTGATGATGGAGATGGTGAATCTGAGGTGGTGTGGAGTAATACCACAAACACAGTTTCACATTGTGTCATATGCTTTCCATAATGCCACAGATGGGCCAAATGGGGAAGGTGTGAGTGTCTTGGGGTTTCTAGTTTAGGAAATGCAAAATGCTGGTCTCATTTGAATACCCGGTTTGTAGAAGCCTGTGTTTGCAATTTTAAAAATATGCCTCTGTGAATAATTTGCAGTGTAGGCGGCTCCCCTGAACACCAACTCTGTAGATGGGGAGGAGAACATTTGAAAGGACAAATTGCAGCTGATTGGTTGAGTGGGTGGTTTGTAAAATGTGCTCTTGTTCCTCCTCAGCGCAGCCTTTTCTCTGAGACATTGAAGGGCTTTGGTGTGCTGCCGGTGTTGGTGGGCATCTGCTGTTGCCACGGTTAACATGAGTGCTCTCATGAACACCGGTGTAACGTGGGAACACATTAATCTCTCTCTCCGGGCCCCACCAGGGTGTCCTCTCTTGGCCTCGGTACTTGTCACTCCGGTCTGTCATGTGGTGAAGCAGCCGCCCCACTCCCATCAATAAGTGAACATGACCTCCTGCTGACACACGGCGCCTCTCCTCAACACGTCTCCAAACCCCCCCGTCTTGCTACAGCCTGCCTCCTCTCTCCACAGTCCTCTTCCTCCAGGGACCCTCGTGGATCTTGTAGTCTGTCTGTCAGTGTCCATCAGGCTTGGTGTTTGTCTCTTGTGTCTGTCAACAAATTGTTTGGTTTAAATTAGGAGAATGTTTTATTATTGATTTTGTGTTAGGATTCATTTTCTTGTATTTTTTTTGTAGGGCTCGCAAATAAGGGAAACGATAATGTGGTGATGAGGGATAATTTTATACAATGTGAAATTACAGAATATGGTTGTGCGTTCTAAATGCCCTTTGGCGGTCGAGAGCCGACCCCTCATAGTCAGCAGTGGAGCTCTCAGCCGACATGGCTTTGAGTTACGGGTGTAATCACGTTGTTTGTGATGATAAGCATGTGCTTAGTGATCTCCCAAAGGGCTCGTTGTTGTTGTTGGTAATGTAGGTTAGTTACGTTAGTTTAATTCTCCAACCTTAAAGTGATAGTTCAGGATTTTGGACATCGGACCTCATTTCCAAATGAGCTAGTGTGTTATTTATCATTGGAGATTGTTTTCAACACGTTTCATTCAGTTCTTCTAGTTGCAGAGGTCGCTGTTGCTAGGCTAGCGCAAGTCGATGGAAACTGCTAGCCTGTCAATAAAAACAGTTTTACGCACTCCACAGTACACCTGAGGCAAATCGATTATAACGCCTTAAAGGTTGGGTTTTTCCTAATTTGTTTAATTGAAGGCTGTGGTGCAGGTTTAATTTTCTAACTAATTTCTGCAATTTGCTTGTTGGTAATAAACATTTAAACTGTTATCCATTGTATTTGATGTTGTTTATCACAAAAAGTAATATAATACAAAAAAGTAGGTACTATTTCAGCAGTTTGCAATTGATTCTCATTTCGCCCACAATGCATTGCATGACGTAACAGGGTGGTCACAGCCGAAAGCCAATAGAGACCCTTGGGAGTAGAGTGTTCAGCAGATTATACATAAATAGATAAATACATCAATATATATATATATATATATATATATATATATAGATAGATAGATAGATAGCCAGTAGGCTTGGGCGGTATGACGGTATTATGGTATACCAGGGTATTTAGAAATACAGACGGTATGATTTTCAATACCATCAAAAATACAGATGGATTTCTTTCTATCAGTGTTGCGCCACACAATAGGTGCAAATTGATTGGTTGATAGGAATGCGGGTCGCGTGAACTGAAAGTGACCGAAACCTAAGTGACGGCTCTCGCGGGCCATATTTCCCGCCCAATCTGGCAACCCTAGCGGCAGCGAGATACAGATAGGGATGCCAGATTGGGCGGGAAATATGGCCCAATCTGGCAACCCTGGCGGTGAATTGCGTCGCGTCTCCGACATCCCGACGCAGAAGTATGAGGGCTCGAGGGGTCTGCGTAGTGACTGAGTCAGATTACGCATGACTGAGTCGGAGAAGTATAAACTACGCTTTAGTGACGGCTCTCGCTAGCCCCGTTGATGAGTCATACCGTCATATACCGTATACCGCGGTGTGATGTCAGAAAGGTATGACGGTATGAAAAAAATGATACCGCCCAAGCCTAACAGCCAGCCAGCCAGCCTAGTCTTTATTATTGCCAAAATAGTTATTCCATAAATCGTCTGGAATTCATTTGTCATTCGGCTCACGCAGGACAGTACAAGACCACACAGAACAAGGCAGACATCAAGTCTGACTGGACATACACAAAATACATAATTTAATAGGCACATGCGTTGATAGATAGATACAGATAGATATATCGATAAATATGTTATATTTTTTGCCAAGCAGAGTCAGCCAGTCTCCATTCTAACTTAAGTTAAGAGGCTATTGTTTAAATCTTTGCAGTTACTGAATGTTGATGATAGAACTGATTGTGTGCATAAGATGAGTGTGTGCGACTGCGTGTGTGCGTTCCAGCTTTGGCATGGATTTAGTTGGAGTGATTGTGTACGTGCGTGCGAGAGAGAGGGAGCACACCCGCTGTGGTGATGTTTGGTTTGTTGTGGGCTGTCTGTCAGCATCCACCGGGTTGGACGAATGTGCTTTGTGTATGTGTTCAATGATCTGTTTGATCGTATTCGCTGTAGATGGATGGTTAAATAATGTCTCACGATCGGTCATACTGCAGGCTCTCATTTTCTGGAGTCTATACGGTATATACAGAGCTATCAGCTGAATAAATGCCAGGTATAGCCTATACCTGGCATTTATTCAGCTGATAGCTCTTCTAAGAGCACCAGTTTGCATTGTAATGCACAACTTTGCCTCTCCGTTGTTATAAAACATGCAGCCTCCTATAGTCAGTATTGCTTTGTAAGGCGTACTAGAGCGTGTGTGTGTGTGTGTGTGTGCGTGTGCGTGTGTGTGTGTCAGACTGATTGTCTTGGCTTGCATCCATGACATATTATGTTATAGGCCTACTGCGTATTGAGAAAATGTAGATCGGTATTGCGTAACAATTTGGAGATGGGGATCCCCGAATATTGACAGGTATTTCGCACACTGGGTAAAGCTTAGAAATATTCACTAGGCAAAAATGTTACTGGAGCTAGTAGGCTACCATGAAAACATGGGATAACTGATCGGAATTGATCACTAGATATAAAGAAAACGTTGACTTTCACTCTGTGCTACTCAGTGTCATTATTGTAGGCTAAGTATGCACTGCTGTTCATAGACTAGCTCCAGCGCTCATTGCTGCGTTGCTAAATGATAGCAACTCTCCACTCATTCTCCTCTGACTATGCATTTAATTGGCTTTGACGGCCATCAGTTCTCTGCAATTCCTCACGTCTGTCTGGTTCTAAATGATACGGCTGTGGGCCATCATACATGTTATTTGTGGTTCTTGCCACCTCTTCCTCATCCCAGACGCCATAGTTCTAGTACTAGGCTGAAGGCTACCTTCCACCACGACTCCCCCACGTGACGTCCTCGCCGAGTTGCGTTAGAAAACACTTGCCAAAAACGTCAAACTGGAGTTTTACATCATTTGAGACATTTTAAAATTGATATACATATTTTGAGTGCTTTATGTACCTATTAATCGACAGTGATGGTTAACCTGCAACACAGCCTTTAAGGCATGAAGATCAATTTCCAAAAGATTATTATTTTTTTAATTCGTCTTTTCAGTCAACTTTAGCATGGGTGCCTAAACTTATGTCTACCACTGTAGCTGTCCTCGGATGGGAGCGCGCTTCTTAGAAGCAGCAGGAAAAGAGCAGCTGACACGGCAGTGAGAAGTTGTATTTTAAAAACAGTGAATAAGCAAACACTGTGCAGCAATCACATATTTCCCAAACACAGACGCTATGAGGAAGCCTTTTTACACTTTCAGTTTTTACCGCAACATTGAAACATTGTGTAAGACGGACTGAATGCGAGGGAGATGTGTGGTGTGACCACAGTAGGGTCGTGCCGATAGTCGCAGTGTCACACACCCCCCGCTTAAATCCGAAATACTTCATAAATGCGCTTCATCATTGGCTGAGGGTGAAGCCCTTGGCAGAACCTCGAAGGGAGATAGCTTTTGGGAGTGCTTTTAAACTCACAGAAGAAAATGGTGTTTGTCAGTCGGCTCATTAAAAAAAGAAGAGAATCAAAGTAATTGAAAACTTATACCACACAGGGTGAATCAAGAGCGTAATTATAAAGATCACTGCACGTTAAAACGATTTATCGTGCAGGCCTATTATGAGCATCATGTTCCAACCTACAAGTTGATATTTCAATTCCATGACGTGAATCAACAATGAATCACCTGAACCATGAATCACCTGTCGAAAAAAATAAAAAAGTAAGGATTCTGTATCTGGTGTTGAGAATTGTTCTCAACTTCTATTAGTTTTTTAGGGATCAGTCCTTGAATGAACCATAAAGTGTTTGTGTGTAGGGGTGTACAATTTGGGGTAATCTAATGGTGATTATTTCGTCCAATAAGTCAATATATATATATATAATTTTTAAAATGTTTTTATTGATTGTCACACACTGAGTGTCTTGTCGTCCTGATGTTTTGTGTTGAAGACCACAATGTATTTGATGTCTTTTCATGTCTGTAAGGCATTTGTTTGATCAATTCAATCAATGTATTATTTAAAGTGCAGTCTCACCATCAAAATGGTCTCGGAACACTTGATACAATTTAATAAATAAAAAAAAACCCAACAAAGACTACTAAACAAGCAATACATTCTTCTGTAGTATGACCAACACAACATTGGAAGCAGGGCCAGGCCTATGTGTTGAGATGAATTGATGCATGAATTTATATAACATATTTACTTAACTATTGAAGTATAAAATGAAAATAAATATCAATCTTACTGATCAGTCAGTAAGATTACAGCCTTTGCGATTTGCATATTGCGTTCTATGACATTGCGATGTCGGTTTGAATTTGATTAATCGTTCAGCCCTATTTGTATGTGAAGACCCTGTTATTCAGTAGTCATGATTACTATCCGTGCATAATCGTCACAGAGTGGTTTGTGGGCTCATGTTCTGAGGAGATTACCAACACGCCCGTTTACTGTAGCGACCTTCTGTGTAGAACTCCAGGTCGGTGAGGCTAAAGGTTGGCACCCAGTGCCTGGCCTCATGTGTTTGTTCACATGTGCCTGGGCAGACGCGAGCGCTACCCATCTGTCACATCCTGTTTGCTGCGTGGACCTCCCCCGGCAGCTTCCTGTCTCTCCCTAGTAGGGGGTTCCAGCGGGCCCAGAGTGCTCAGAGGTTTCCCGTTTGGCAGGCCCCTCTCTCCTGTGGACGCGGTCCTGTTGAGAACCGCACAGGCGGGTTGTAGCGGTGCAGGGCCGGAGGCACCGCTGTGTTGGTGGAGGGGTTGAGCAAGAACACAGTGACGCCAAGCAATCACTTCTTGTTTTTAACCCATATAACCATATAGTCTCTCTCTTCCTCTTTTGTGTCTCTGCCTCACATTCTCTCCCTCTCTCTGCCCCTCTGCATGTCTCTCTTCGTCTCTCTGTCTCTTTATCTCTCGATCTGCCTCTCTCTGCCCCTCTTTTAGAGCTCTTTGCCCCTCTCTCCCTCTCTAGTCCTCTCTCCCTCTCTCGCTGCCCCTCTCTGTAGCCGTCTGTCTGTCTCTGCCCCTCTCTCTGCAGCCGTCTGTCTCTCTCTCTATGCCCCTCGCTCTCTAGCCTTCTCTCTCTGCCCCTCTCTCTACCCCGCTCTCTCTAGCCCTCCCTGTCTCTCTCTCTAGCCCTCTCTCTATGCCTCTCTCCAGCCCTCTCTGTGTGTAACCTGATCCTAGCCTCTTAGCCCCTCCACCAGATCCAGGGACCTCTCTTGCACTTCCGCCCTCGTTCTGTGTCTTCTTAAGCTTCCTCTTCTTTGATTAACTGCTCCCTCTCGTCTGTTAGTGCCCCCTCAGCCCTACACTTCTATCGATCCTGCCCACCCACTGATTCACCAATGGGAGAGAGAGAGGGAGACTTGAGCCCATTCTCTTAAATTTAAACAAGAATCTAAGACAATTTCAATATTGTCTCCAACAATATGAACACAATAACAATTCACAACGTGTGTCTAATGGCCGCAGATTATCTCTATGACGGTCTATTCTCTTCCCTGTTGTGTTGTAATTATGTTGTAGGCTGTAGTGTTTTCCGTTGACGTTGTTTGTGCGTGTTATATATTTTGGTGACTCTGAGTGACTTTAATGATCTTCTGTTGAAACATGCAACATCTTCTCAGAAAATTTTGAAATTTCCACTCTCCTCTGAATCCATCTGTTCACTCAGCCAACGGACGCAAATGCGGATGTGAAACTGTCGGAAGACACGGTCCCGTGACAGATCGTGTCTACTTCCTCTGGTTTGAGGTCTGTTTCTGGCTGTTTGAGTCGGTCCACTAGCTCCACTTCTGCCTGGATTTTTTAAATATAAGGCCTTCATGAAACAAACGAAACATTATTGTTTGTTATGGTTATTGTTAAGGGCCGGGCATTTTTGTAATTAGCCTATTGTGTGTTAATGTCGAGAGGAGGGCTGCTGCACAGCGGTCTTTGAGCAAGGCTTCTCTGCAGGCTCACCACCAAACACAGGACTCAGACCGGCACCGTGTCTTCAGTCCCAGTCAGATGGCCGTAACTCGGATTGTGAATATCTCTAGGTCGGCTGCGTGATTGGTGTAAGTGAGAGGGGTTTACCGCCCAGTTTAACTCGCTAATAACTCCCAATCCAAGTTCACCCCTTCCCCCTGGCACTCAGGCCTACCCTTCCATGTTAGCCCTACCCTCCTTTTGGTGTAGGTTACAGCACACTTGTAATGCACATCAGATGGATTTATGTTTTAGCTTTTGAAATGTTTATGTACTGTCAAAAAATGCAACACATTTGTCCTGTATTACCAATCAATCAATCCTTTATTTAAACAGGAAATAATGAATTGAGATTAAAATCTCTTTCATAATGAAAGATGTTATTGTCATAAAGGGCGATAAACAAAATTTATTTCTTAGTCTATTCATGCTTATGTTGTTGACCTGCTGGTCTGACCTCAGTGCCCTTAGGGTTTAGCGGCATAAAGAAATACAAATATTCATGTTCATTTTAATAATCAAATCAAACAGGATATAGACGCGGCTTTCGGCAAGATCTGAGAGTTGGAAAGTGCAGATAAGGGCGTGGTTAATGCCATGCTTGCACTCAGATAAACTCCTGCCTTGATAAGTTGTGCTATTGAGAAGTGTTGCCTTCACCTGTGGTGGAGCGTCACAATGTGGTGACAGGCACACTGGTTTCCCGACCCATCAGAGGAGATGTCCTGATAGGTGAGGTCAACTAGAAACTGATATTCTTCATTTTAGACACCAATTCTTGAAGGATGATTTTTAAGAAAATTAAATGTATTCTCTCATATGCTGGATCTATCAGTGTTTGATTTCATAGAGATTTAATATGAATTATGGTCTATTAGTTTATTCAAAAGATGTTCCGATCGATTGGCCGATATTGACTAAAAATAGCTTGATCAGAGAAACCCAAAAGCGCAGATTAAAAAAAGCAGATCACTTGACTAATAAATAATAATAAAGTAAAATACTTGCACAACTTTTTTTTTTTTAATTTTTTTTATCTGAAGTTGCCAGTGGCAGTGTGAGTTCTGCCATCTACAACATTGCCATCTAAGACACAGGATTTCACGGGGTCACTGTAATGATGGCAAAGGAGGCAGTTTCACATTCAGTTTAGTTTACTGAGCACTTGCATAGCTCAGTATGCCGGCAGGCACATTTCAGTACCGTAATGACAGCATTATGAGCACAGGCACATTTCAGTACCGTAAATACAGCAGTAAGCGCGCAGGAACATTTCAGTATTGTATATGACAGTCACATTCTGCGGAGGCTTTGTTGAACGCATTGAGTGACATGTTTCAGTCACAGGGGATCCAAAGAAAAAAAAAATGTATTGGAACAGAAACTGGTGCTTGCTGGCTATCCAGATTATATATAAAAGATATGGAAGATTCCCATTCCATTCTGTGATCGGCAGTGATCGGCAATCGGCACAAAAATGGCGATTGAAGCATCTCCATTAAACATAAGCCTGTATGATAATGAATAAGGCGCATAGTTGCCTATATTTCAGTCAGATTGAATGCAGACACTGACACGAATGGACATCATGCTCACATCGTCTGAAACATTTCCTTGTTTGTAGATGCGTTCATTCAATGCCTCTAGACATGTGTGAATCCTAGCCGACGTCTGCTCATAACAAAGCAACAAACAAGACAAGATCAGTTTTAGATGTATAATTATTAAGAAATAATATTTTTCGTCACAATATTCATCACAATATTTCATGGCAAGACATTGGATCACCTCTGGTTCACTGGAATAGGGAATCAGTAAATAAGTGAGCCAATTCAGTCAGAACCGAGTGAGCCAAGCCACTCTGAACCAGGTGAGCCAAGTCAATCAGAACCAAGCCGGTACACTGACAGCCTCTGTGGGTGGACTGCCTCAGCCAATGAGGAAAGTTGTCTCAAGAGAATGTTACATTGATATACTCTTATGCTGGATCAATCAGTCTTTGATTTCATAGAGGTATGTAATCAACAGGCAGTGGAACAGCCTGTTGTCAGACACAGGCCTGATGTACCAAAAGGAGCCCACAGCACACACAGGCCTGATGTACCAAAAGGAGCCCACAGCACACACAGGTCTGATGTACCAACAGGAGCTAACAGCACACACAGGCCTGATGTACCAACAGGAGCTAACAGCACACACAGGCCTGATGTACCAACAGGAGCTAAGTGTAACAGCAGGGTCTGGAGCGAAAAAACGATGTGTCCATCTCCGTGGTTAACCGAATGGCACGGAGTTAGCAGAGGGGTGGACAGTAAATATTGCCCCATTGTGTTAATGGAGTCGGTATGGCTGGACAGGAGGACGTGTCCGTGCTCTGGTGTTTGAGCAGCATCTGCTCTGTTAGCTCGTCAGCAGGGCACGCACACACTGGCTGAGCACAGAAGCATTAGCATTGTGTACTATCTTATCCTAGCTATCTCTGTTGTTTAAGGGAAATGGGTTAACCTAGTGATTGTTAGTGCTTGGCACCTGGTTCTATGACCATCCTTACTGTACCGACAGCAATATATTGTTTCTTTCTCTTTCTTCTGACAATGATTGTAAGACGCTCTGGATAAAAGCGTCTGCTAAATGCCCTGAATGTAAATAAATCTAAATTGTTGAACCTCTGGGACGTTGTAATGACACGATGCACATAAAAGTGGTTTGGTTTCTGCTTTCCAGTACAGCCATGCAGCCCGTGTCAACAGTGTCACCTGATTGGTTGTCCGGTATCCTCCGGTCCTCCTGTTTCATTGGCTTGTCCCCCACCGCAGCCACGCGGCCAACTCTTGTGTTCTTTTGCATTTTTTGGTTGTGGTTTTGTTTTGGCTCCGTCCCACAGACGTCCCAGCGCGTGCGTGTGGATGTTCCTCTGGCAGAGGAACCACCGCGGTTCCATTCCTCACCAAACCACTCTGGTTTTGTAAAATGGCCTACTGGTTAACCCTTCCACCTCCCCCTTTTTCTCTGCAGTTTCTCACACATCTTGTCGCTCTAAACCCATCTTTTCTGTTCTTGTGGGTCGTGCCCAAGAGTCAATTCAATTAGTATTTGTATAACCCTTAATCGCAGTTACAGTCTCAAAGGTCTTCACAGGCCACGGTATCTGACACCCTCTAACCCTAGCCCCCCTAACTCTAGCCCTGTATGCCTAGCCCCCCTAACCATAGCCCCCAATATTCCTGGCCCCCAATATCTCTGGCCCCTCTAATTCTGGCCCCCCTATGCCTAGCCCCTGTATCCCTAGCCCCCTCAAAGAGCAGGGAAAGACTCCCTTGATTATAGAGGAGGAGCCTTTGAAAGGAGGCAGAGCGAGGGCCCTCCCCTCCCAGGGTCGCCCAGGAGAGCCCTGGCTGCCAAGAGGAACAAACACAGTGGAAGCATAACAAACAGAGCCCTTTAAACAGAAATGAGTGAATGGGTGAGTGAGTGAAGGACAGTGGGAGAGAGGAACGTGTTGAGGTAGGTCGGGTCAGAGGTCGCTGCATCCCCACACATCACTGATCCCACACAAACCCACAGGGATGTGAGTTAAATCAGCCATCCAACACGCGGATTAGAGCACACCCTGCCACCATGATCACTTCCTCTGCACGCACAAACACACACGGAGCTAGATGTCTGATGCATCTCCAATCCATATGTCACACACACGCTGTCACAAGCCCACCCTCTCGGACCCCTTTAAGCACTCCTTCTGTCACTGTGTGTGTGTGTGTGTGTGTGTGTGTGTGTGTGTGTGTGTGTGTGTGTGTGTGTGTGTGTGTGTCTGTGTGTCTGTGTGTGTGTGTGTGTGTGTGTGTGTGTGTGTG